>PPHD01020774.1:0-13513 GCA_002909625.1 Bambusicola thoracicus | reverse complement strand
TACTCCTTCTGTATTCCTTTTCCTCAATCTAATTTTATCCACGAACAGAGATGAAGGAGAAATTCAGTTTGTTTTTCCCATAAGATTTCTATTATTTTATTGCCAATTTCCCATCAAGAAGCATTTATGACTTTTTTGCTTCAGACTGTCTCTTTCCTCCTCCTCCTATACATTTGCTTTATCAGTATTCTTTTCTTCAATAGGACTTTTTTCCCTAATTTTATTTTCTTTCCCATTTTCTCAAAACTCTGTACTTCACTTTGTTCAGTTTTTCAGTATTTTTCATCTTTTGAGACTGTTTAATCTGTTCCCCTTCCTTATTTTTTACTCTCATTGTCTTTTTACTGTCCTTTCACCTCTTCTTTTTTCTCCTTTTCATTTCCTGAATGCTGTCTGCTGCAGCTAGTTCATCTCACTTACTACACACTTGCTCTATTTTTTTTTTATTTTATTTTATTTTTTTTGCTCTTAAAATAGAATATCCCAGGTTGGAAGGGACCTATAAGGATCATTGACTCCAAACCCTGGCTCCACGCTGGGCAGCCTAGAAGCAGTGTCTAAAAGCATTGTCCTAAAAGCTCCTTGAAACCTTAAAGTTTGATATCTCTTCTATGAGGAAGGGGAGCTGGGCCCTGGCACACAGTATTCTTTCTCAAACACCTCCTTCTCATCTAAAGTAAAAAGGTGCAAGGCCTTCAGTCTGGCTCTACCAGTCTGTGAAAGTGTCTTCCTGCACGTATTCTTATCGGGAAAAATATATCTGTTTAAAGAATGACATAATTCCTTGGCCCTCTAAGGAAAGTGGCATGGAGATCTATCAAAGAGCTAGCAGGTATCTTGTCTTCTTTCACGTGGTGTTACAGAACATTTTACGCATCACCCTATCAATAAGTACGGGAAGAAGTGCAGAGACTACAGGCCAAGCTTTTATTCTTTCTCCATAAGCCTTAGACATACTCGTGCCTTGGTATGAATAAACTACAGGGTTTTTCTGTCCATAGTTGTGTTCTGCATATGTTCTAGACCTGTTTGGATTGTCTGAGACGTTCATGGCTAAGGTGATGCTTCTCAGGAAGAATCATGCAGCCATTACTTTAACAGGTTGAAAACCCTTAAGGAAGAGATGGAAAGGATTCTCTTTGGTTATTTTATGGAAGAGAAGTGACACTAGAACAATTACAGTTGTTATTTAATGAAGATAATGTTAAGAAAATTAGTACATATGACTGATTTCCTAGCTTTCTATGAAATCTTAGGATTTCATGCAGTTTAATTGGTTATACGAAAAAGTTTTCAGAAAACTGTAGGAAAGGGACCAACATACATATAGGAGAGACAAGGTCAACAGCAATGAAATATATCATCGTAGGTTTACAGAAGATGACAGATAACGTGTAAAACAGATGTTCAGAACTCAAACAGGAGTGATTGTTGGAAGAGAGCTTAATGGCAGCCTAGTCAAAGATGAGTTAGCTGAACTATAGGCTCTGTTGAGGATAAAAGAGATTTAACTACATATATGTACAGTATCTACTTACTACAACAGAGGCAAATGTCTGAATGATCTGATTTCTGTAACTATACAAATAATACCAATGAATATTTACAGTTCTTAACACATATTAAACATCAAATAGTCAAAATGAAGTATGTAATGACTGGAGTTAAATTATCAATTAAATTTACTTCTGGTATATAAAAAATAAATAAAAAGACAAAACAATGATGAAAGAAGAAAAAATTTGTTCATTTACACAGTAAAAAGAATACTAGAAAAGCTCTCAGTCATTCAGTCTGCCTCTTCCTTACAAAGAAGGATGAGTATTTTCTGGAAAAACGAGTATTTAAACACTCAGTGTTTGATTTCTCTTTTGAAAGAGGTTTTAGATGCTATTTATGATCAGATGACGTAAGTACTTCTCAGTTAATACCCAGAAGCGGGATAAAGCCTCACGACTACTAGCTTAGCAATTGCAGATTTTTATTCAGCATTCTAAGTGATGAATCTTCTCCTTATTTTCTACCATGGATGTTATTTTCCCCAAACCCACTAAATCTCAGTGTCTCTAGTAGGCAGAACACATCAGTTGTTTGCTAAGTTACCAGCCTTGACATAAATTTCTTCTCCTAAAATAGAGTTTTTGTCTTTTGGCCTGGCCTACCTTTTGTGCTTTTGGCATATCAGTGTGGCGCTGAGCACGTACGGAGCGTGCAGATTTAGGTGGCTTTATTGGAGCACAGTACATCTCCAACCTCCTCAGGTCACAACTCTGGAAGCAGCATTCATCCACTATTCCCTTGTGGTGTAAGCGTCTACTGCTGGATCCATACCCTGTAGGCTTACCTATTCAAAACACAAATGGAAAATTTTCACGTTAGAAAGAAAATGCGAAGATCTCAGCAGTAATCACATTAAGTCACATTATTTTTACCTGAATTACCTATGACAGTGGTAGATGTCGTATCTACGACTATATCTTCAGATAACAGCTTTCAAAGATACTCCTGGAAATGGCCAGCTTTGACCTCTGTCTATGAGTGGTTGCAGCTTAAGCATTTGAGCAAACATATATCTTAGAAAATTATTTTGAAAGTATTTTCTTGAACTATCTTGGCACTGAAAACGGAGAGGAAGGAAGCCACATTCTGGCATTTAGGGGACTTGCAAAAGAAATGTATCCTTTAGCTTTTAGACAAAATCTGATTATTCTATTGATTGAGGTAGCTGATGATTGAAGATCGTACCTGTGCAGTATTTTCAAGTATTTTCAAATGAGAAAGCCCACATTAATCCACTGTGTGAAGTTAGAGTATATTCAAAAGGGAAATGAAAACTGTATACAACTACATACGCTCTAAGATCTGCAAGTTCAAAAACTTGCAGGAGTAAATAAACTAACACAGTAACTAATGGAATGCACCAAAAATAGTGTTGTGGCTGATGGAGCAGGTACAGACAGAATAGTTTATATTGTATAGCTTTGCGTAGGATGAAAAACTGACAGGATAGACTAACATAACATGGTCTTTCCTGTGTTTTGTGTTTATACAGGGCATCTGTAGAAAATACATTTTACTCCATTTTTCACACAGCTCCAGTAAAGAGCTGCACTTTGATTCACAGAATTCTCATACTGTCAATGATTTCTGATTTCTTTACTAACTAGAGTTTTCACTGACATATGCACTGACATATTACAGGCTCATTATTTCCAGGACTTCTTTGTATAAAGCCCAGTTGGAAGTGTAGTTGCCCTTCTATTACTCTAGAAATGAATGAACGGTAAATTCACAGAGAAAAAAAATAATAATAATTGCTGTCTTACTACATCTATTTTTAAATTCTGGTAGAATTTGGTTTCAGACAGTAAAATTCTGAAAAGATTAAATGTTTTGTTTTGACATTTTCAGCATTAAACGTTTCCATGTAGAGACAATCCACATTGGATAAAAACCCAAAATATGGAAAAAAAAGGAAAGAAAATTACACAAAGAGCCAAAAAAATGAAGTAATTCAATTCAGTCAGCTCAAATTTTTTTTTTTTTTTTAAATATATTTTTCCTCTTCAGTTTTATCACTGAGACCAAAACTCTGTTATTCAGAGTTTGGCAGGAAATTCAGCTTTTAGAAGTTACTGAAGCTAAATAAAGAGAAAGGGTATATCAACAAACATGAAAATTCCATTTCTCTCTGAGAAATTCTTACCTCCTGCAGTTGTCAATACGAAGACACTGCATTTTGCAGTTCCCTGTGATTAAAACATGTGTCCACTGATGAAGAACCCATGAGGCCTCAGTACATCCGTAAATGAAAAGACCTCTAGTGGTAAAGTATGTCTAACATTTTAGCCAGCAGTACAATCAGCTAAGAACTAACTATCCTCATGAGCTTTCTAAACCCAGACAATAGGTTTTTAAATGTCTTTTTTTCCAGAGACTATAAATTAAACAAAAAGAAAAACATGCTTACTTAGTAGATTGCAATTCACTGAGGGCCTCTATACTGTACGTTGTCTGCTAAAAATTATTTGTTTCATAATACTAAACAGAACAGCATGCCAGGAGTATGTTACGGTAATATTTTGATTTGTGAGTGTGCATTGTTTTTTGTGTATCACTGAAAAGTATTATGAATAGGAAGATAAAGATTTGTTGGATTTTTTTTTCCAGACTATTTTCACTCACTGAGTTATAAGTTACAAGCTTTTCACTGGATTTTTTTTTTTTTTCCTGAAGACTATTAATCATATTCTCTAAGCCCAATAATTTTAACATTTAGCTGTCATGATAGCATCTGGGGTGTCATTACTCTGTTGAATACCTAGCGCTCTCCCATATTTTGTCTTGCTCCAATTTAAAACATAGAAGGGCAAATTCTGTGATTCTATGAAATTCTGTTCCTTCTCTTATTAGATCCAGTTGAACTGCAGTTACAAATTGTTGATTAGTTAAACATTGTTTTCTCAGTCTGTCAATGTCTTGTAAGCAAGCACACTCTAAAAAAATTTCATTTGGGATTTTTCCTTTGAATAGTATTTCATAGGAGCTGACAGGCACATAGGTTGGCTACTGTACCCTTGTGATACTACTGATAATAGTAGAAATAAGGAGGGACGGTTCATTTGTTGGTTTCAGCTGGCTTATCATGAGCTTTCTATCTAGAAAATAAGTTGCACTTTAAAAAAAATCTGTCAAGATAATAGGAGATTCTAGGATTAATTATGGTTAGCTCTTCTAAGTGTACAGATGTGAGATCCTCTTGACATTCATAGTAGATAGATATCTCAGTGACAAAATTTAAGGCCAATAAGATGAAATATCTCTGCCAGGAACTTCCAAAAGTTATGTACAGAAACTAATAGCTGAGACCTTCCTGCTATGAGAAACAAGACTACAAATATCTTGAACTTGTAAATTTGTTTAGCAAAGCAAATGTCCTTTCTCTTTGCTGAAGCCAATTATTCACTTGGTAGAGCATTTACTAGGGTAGTTTTGCTTAGTGGAATATTTTGATCAGAATGTTCTTCCAATAATGACTAATGGCTAATAGTGGCATTTTTATGAGATCCATTTCCACATGAAAATATTATAAAGGAAATAATCAAGTAAATGTTCTCAGAAATTTGCAAAATCTATTATTGTTTAACATTGTTAACATTTAACTTTGTTGTGATTAAACAGGCCAAAGATGAACTGGTTGATGGAGCTGATTTTTTTTTTTAAGCCCTTTATCCTTTTTATCAATCCGTAATTCTTTCCAGTTTGTCCAAATTGAGCATACAACGTAGCTTATGTTTTCACATTGTAAATTTTGCTCAATTATATAATTCAATGCATTCTCTTTTCAATTATCTTTTACTGCAATGGGATATTTAGCATTCTGACAACGTATCAGTATTATTTTGATTGTGAAATCTGTGACATTCTGGTAAATATGGTCATTTCCACAGGAATACACTTGATTTTTATCTTGACTATACATGAGGCAGAGGAACTACAGCAGTGTACTCTAACAGCATCACTTATTTTTTTGTGTACAATGTCTTCCCAAACTTGAAAAAGATCTAAGTTTTATTCTCACCTATCTTGTTGTGTGATCATATGCAATTCATTTTACCCTTCAACATCAAAATTCAAATTTTATAGAGTTGATTAAATAACCCATGAAACATTACCTGCCGTTTAGCAGTCAGTAGCAACATTCCTCCTATATTACTGCATGCATAAGCAGTTAATACAAATCTTGTATTTTGGAGATGTTCAGGTGGAAATTCAGTGTAATTCAAAATCATTTTTACTGTAGACACACCATAGAAATGTACAAGTTATATTTCTTTGTGACAGAATGATAACTTTATTGAGGAAGATATAATGTCCTAGAGCAGTTTTAATTATCTCTGTAGAAGATCTGATAAGTTCAGAATGAAATCACTGACATGTCAGTGATGTGGTCAGAAATTAAACATTTATATATAGACTGAAATATTAAATTATTACATGGCATACCAAATGTTCATCCTTCATTAAAGGAATAAGCTATTACTGTGAAGTCAAAAGGTGTTATTTAGATTTCCTTTTAAAATTGTTTTCTTGAGGTTTTTGAAAGACCTATTCCATCAAGCATACAACTTTGTAGGAAATTGAAACTGGTATCACCTTCACTGCTGTTCAGAAGATTAGGCAAAATAATAGATAAGAGTAGGAAAAATTGATTATTTTTCATGTTGTAATTCTGGGCTTACTTTTGAGCAATACCCAATGCTTACATTAATTAAAAATTAACAAATTGGAAATTGCTATTGTCCTCTTAAGTGTTGCATTACATAATGTTACAACAGATAAAGCTGAGATGAAGAACTGCAAGGAGTTGCAATCACTTCTGCAAGTCTTATCAGTACTTGGCTCATGCTATACTCAGCAGGACAAGGGAGGTGTTTGTCCCCCTGTACTTGGCACTGGTGTGGCTGAATCTCAAGAACTTTGTTCAGTGTTGGGCCCTTCACAATGAGAAAGACACTGAAGCTCTGGAGCATGTCCAGAGAAGGGCAATGGAGCTGTTGAGGATCTGGAGTACAAGTTTTAGGGAGAGTGGGTGAGGGAACTGGAGTTGGTCAGTGTGGAGAAGAGGCTCACCTTATCGCTCTGTATAACAACCTGAAATGAGGTTATGGTGAGGTTGGGATTGGACTGTTCTCCCAAGTAATAGTGATAGAACAGGAGACAATGGCCTTGAATTGCACTAGGAAAGGTTCAGATTGGATATCAGGAAAAGTTTCTTCTCTGAAAGAGTGTTGATACACTGGCTGTTGTGGAGTCACCGTCCCTGGAGGTGCTCAAGAACGGTGTGGATGTTGCACTGCGGGATGTGGTCAGTGGTCATGGTGGGGATGTGTGACTAGATGAACTCAGAGGTCTTTTCCAACCTTTATGATTCTATAATTCTGTGATTCTTCTGAAAGGATTGCAGAATTAGATAATCATTATCAAAAGATGCACTTAGATCCAAGCCAGTGTTCAAGCTCCTGCACAGTAATTTGTAGTAAAGCACCTACTCAACACTGAGCACATGCCCGAGTGCCCTTCTGCATAATGACTGATTTAACTGAGAACTTAAGCAGTAAATGAAAATCCATTTGAGTAAATAAATGATCTGCACATTTAATATCAGTATTCTGTTCCTTAATTTTTGATGATATTATCTTAAAATACTGACTGATCCTGCTGTGTGAGTATACTGGGCACTCATATCATTTTTTCTCATATTTCTGACATAATTTCAGTGCTGCCTTCCAGCTGTTATCAAAAAAGTTCCTTATATTTACTCAACCTTCAAAGTGCTGCCAGTGGACATGTAACAGTCCTGGGCATTCCTTTTTACTGATGTACACTGATTTCCTTGGAGGTTTCTTTTTTTTTTTTTTTTTTTTTTTTTTTTTTTCAGTTTCAAGCTCAAAAGAGGTTTCGTATTGTGGAGGTCAAAGTTTACTTAATAGAATTTTTGGCTTTCATTTCATTTAATCTACTGTACCAAAGATGTGAATGTTTCCTTCCATGTGCTACAAACAGAGACAAAGTTTAGTCACACTATTCTGAAGTTCGCTGAAAGCAGGCCAAGTTGCAGAATTCCAATAGTTAAACAGCTGACTTCTGTACTAACAGCACTTCCCTTGAAACAATGCAAAGCCACTGTAGTAATCAGTAGGTCTTGTTTATGTTTGATTTGTTTGTTTGTTCCCCAGCCACCAAATATTTCATTGATGCTTCTGCTCTACTGACAGTTTCAATGTTAGAATCACTGGCATAGGTGGATTGTAAAAGTTTCAATTGTCAAACTAACTAGACATTCTTTAAAGAATCAAAATCCAATGTTGTAACATTAAAAGGAGGAAATTACATGAGAAACAGTCCAGAACAAGCAGGAAAAAAAAATCAGTTTTTGAGGACTTTAGAAACAACTGGGGTAATGTGTCCTTGATGTTTTCTGTGACTTTTTATTTGCAGTACCTTTCAGTGTCTTTTCAGGCTCTGCAGTAGAACTCAGGAGTGGTTTTTAGACTGTAATTCATAAAAAAATGTAACTCTGAAAAGCAGTGAACTATATTCCTCACTTACTAATAGTCAACTTTCAGCTATAACTGCAGCATTTAAATGCTTTAAATGCATTTAAAGCATTTAAAGACTACTGACATATTAGTGAACTGTGATATTGTGAGTGTTCTATTTTTGACTCAAAAAACTTGAAATGTTTCTTATAAAGTATCAGGGTAACATGTTTCGTACAATTATTTTTTTTGTTTTGAGTGATTCTTTAAAGTGGTAGGATACAAAATTCTTTTTCTCATTTACCAGTGTTTATCTGGATGTATGTAAGCATACCGTGGAGCAGTACTTCAGTCACAGAGAACTTTCTGAGCCTGAAAAACAAGGATGAGAGTCTATACTGCTATACTGTGATGTAGTAACAGAACAAGAACGTCCTTTGTGCTAGAACCAGGCTGGGAGCTCATGGTTGAAGTATTCTTGAGATCCATCTGCTCTCTGCCTTTTGATGTCAAAACAGATACATCTGAGATTCATCTTAATTAACTTCTTTATCGGAAAGTTAGAGGTCAAGTTTAAGATAGTCAACAGGCAGGTGTGTCTGAAGAGTGATTTAGTCTGTTTTGGGCTCATTATCCAAAATAAACTGTTCTATGAAAGAGCTGGTGCTTTTTCTTCGACTACAGACAAAGCTACCTGATCTACTCTCAGTGTATGCATGCAGTGTCTTGATAACTGAAGTAAAGAAAGATGATTTGCTTTGCAAGTGATTTCTCCTAAATCACCAAACATGCACTGCAGGTGGACTACAAAGCCATTCTTGTTTATTTCCATTTCAACAATCAAATGTGATGACCTATATTTGTTCTAAAAAGCATACCAACCAGTCTGCTGTTTAGTTATGCATCTCCATACCTCTTGGCCTATGTTCTGTGCTTATGCATTATAAATAAATGCATATTCAAAGTAAGAGATGGTTGATATTGCTTTTCATCTGAAGATCTTAGACAAATGGTTTAGTATATCAGTAATACTTCCTGGGAGTACTCTGGAATTTCTAATCAGAATTTGGAAAATTATGAGTCAATGTTAAATCAGCAGGAAATGCCTGTATTTTGATACTTCTATGAACTAATGAAACACATACACAAATGAATAAACAAGCAAAAAACAAATGTTGTGACCTTTCCTGAAGTTCCTTAGCAGAAGTACCTTATGTTTTAAATTTTGCAAAGTAGGCATTCTGTTTTTCATGTAAATAATTTGCATGCATTTTGAAGCTACAGTACTTAATATTTAGCTTCCACTTCGCTTCAGTGTTTTGTTAGTGCCAAAAAATAATTATGCTTAGGCTGATTTTTGTTTGTGTTCATCAAAATGAGCATATATTAGCATTTATAAATGCTCAATGACTGAATGATCTAGCTCTGAAGTCTAATTTAATATGCATGAGAATAGAGGATAAGCTTTATCAGTATGCACAAGCAAAACTTTATGAAAGCATGTGCATTTGTTAATATTGAGATATTGCATGAGAGTTACTGCTTTGTAGAATACTGGATTGTATTAATTACTCAGTCTAAGGCAAGAAGGTCTTTGCTTGTTGTTAACAACCTTGCCACTTAAAATACTAGTTGATTAGGACAGCGAAAGCATAGGCACTCAACACTGTTCTATAAGACAAATCTGTTAGACTTTGACTTCTTGGAGATTTTTCCCTGAGTAATCAACATTTAGAAGCTCACAATAAGGAGGGGGGGAGGGAGGGGAGAGAACTCTTTAACATTTCAAATGGAGAATAAAATAACTCTTTCACTTCAGTGAAGTTGATTAGCCAAGAAACGTAGATTTATCCAAAAAGTTATCTTAATTTAATTTATCTGTCTATGCTTATCAGGTAGTCTGCCACACTGCTGAAGAATGTTTTTTCCCCTCCTCTGGAAATAAGCTTTCAGGAGCAATTTTGTTCATCAACGTATTTTAAATTATATGTACATATATCCCCCCCCAAGCTTATTTCCCAAGTACAGCAGTTGTAGCAATTTTCACTCACATATATTCAGTAACTATACTCTGTACTCTTTATGGAACTGATGCTTCAGAAGCCATTAAGGGTACTAAGCATGTGATAGAGCCATAGAGCCATTATGCTTCACACAGTAGTTGCTAAGCCAGATGCAATGTGTAAAGAGAAAGACCTACAGTTCTGTGAAAATTGCACTGGAATATGAAGCAGAAATTTTAGAATTTAGAATTCTTTTGAGGAATAAAATGAGCATAAAGAGTGGGAAACAGTATAATGTATTATTTTACACCAGTTCAGTGCTCTAGAGGGTGAAAATGTTGCCAACCAAGCACAATTTACAAGCTTACATCAGATTCCAGGGCTGGAAAGTGCAAGATGCTGCCAAATATATATATACTCTGGCAAGGGAAATGCTTTGCCAGACAGAAATTCACTCTTGCAAGAAGGGGCACGTTTATCAAGGTTTAGGACAAGATAATTAAAAACCAGGAGGTCATTGTTACATTTGGATATTTCCCACTGTAGTGCAGCCAGGAGTACAATGGTAATACAGTCATCCATCTGTAATTAGTATACATTCTTTCCTTTTCTCATATATGCTCAGTATGCACAGTAATTAACAGTTGCTTACCCTTGTGCCTAGTAGGAGGATGATCAATCATGTTATGACCTTCCCAACCCTTCTTACTCCATAGCCAATGTAAAACTCTGATTTATTTGGAATTTCCAAATGAATAAAAGTGCAAAAAGCAAAATTGGGTGAAATCCGAGCATCACTGATGTCATTAGGAAATGTTTTACATTCTCCAGGATTATGAAGGAGGTGCTTGAAGCTACTTATATAGAACCTAATCCAAAATCTATTAAAATCAATTTAAAAACTTCCATTGTCCTCAGTGGGCTCAGCGTCAGGCTGATAATGAACAATCATTTGATTTGCCTTCCAACCTTGCAGTTTAGTGAGTAAATACTATCTTCATGGCATCTGGAAAGATTTGCAGGCAGTGGACATAATGTGATTCATTGAAGGAGGTAAGAATAAAAGAATTCTGATGTACAATATGAAACAGACTGACTGCTGAATTAATGCCTCTGATTACACAACAAGAAATACAATGTCTTGCAGTGTGTAATCAGGATTTTATCAAGGTACTCTTTCTCAGATGTATTCTAAGAAGTGAAAGCAAATAACAAATGACAATCAAGGTACTCTTATTTCTGCATTACCTAGTTAGAGGCAGAAAGTTTGACTGGCACAACAATGAGACTAAGCATCTCCTATCTCATATCTTTCACACTATCCACGTGCGCAACTATTGTCATATGCTACCAACTGGCAGCAGTCCTTACAGGGTGTAAGCAATTAGAAGCAGGCCACTGTCATCCAGTGCTTTATAGAGAAAGATGTCAGCAAGTTTCCTTCCCTTATTAGAAACAAATGTGACAATAGCATGTCTCAAGGGCATGACTCACTTCACACACTAGGTCTGTATTTGTCTAACACAGTTGACTTCAGTGCCTTTTTTCTATTACATGATGTGTTACAACAGAGCTATAGGCTCTGACTAGTAAGATGTTGCAAAAGGCTTTGTCAGCAAGCATCCAGCCTTATATACTGTTCTACGCAGTAATTGAGAATAAGAAATGAGCAAGATTCAGCCTTGCACCTGTGCAGAGATTTTGTTTAGAGCCTCAACTATTTAATGTTTCTCTAGAAGTCAGAAAAACATTATTTTAAAAAATTGAGCAACAATAAAATATGCCAATGCTTTCAACTGAACTCCAGCATTTATCTTTCTTACAAACAACATTTTAAACGTTAAATATTTTTTAGAAATATTATTTTTTATTGTCTGCTACTTTGGGGCTATTGGTGTAGTTTTATTTATTGACTTAGAAAATTTCTCATGACCCGGACAAATTAACCACTGCATTCTGAAGGGGAATTTAGACAGAAAAATTTAAAGTCATATTATTTTATCTTCAATGGTGTTAAACAGTACTTTATCCAAAATTAAGTAAGCCCTTTCCAGAGGAAGATGCCACTTAGTTTCAATAATATTTATGTGATCCAGCTATCAATTATTTGCAGAACAGAAGGCCGTGACAGTGATAGGAACTGAACTTACATCAATATAAGCACATTTGGTCAATATCTTAACCATATACCTGTATGCCATTAACTTTACATTAAAGTCAGTAGGGTATATAAAAAACTAATCTTGAAGGCAAACACTCCTTTGAGGTCATGATGCTCCTGCTAAGTTTGTCCAACAAGATAAAAGAAAAATTGAAACTTTCCAGCTAATTACATGGCAATTAGGGAGTGAGGATGAAGTCACTGGAGTGAGAAAGGAACAGTAAATTGCATCTGGAAATCAAATGTAGTTAAATCTAGCTGAAATTTTATGCTATGCTTGATTCACCTTTAACTTGCACTGGTTCTCTACCAGTAGTATCTCAATTCCTTAGTGATGTAATACTGCAAGAGGGGGTGGAAAGATAAGTTCCAGTGATGGGGACAAGAAGCTAGTACTGAACAATAAATGAAACTCCTCTTACTCACCCTGACCACCTAGCCCACCTTCTTATCACAGAAGACTTGCAGTCTGTTTGTAATCAAAGTAACACTCACATAGTGCAGGGAAAAATACACTAAAACCATGTTTTCTGTGGGATCATTGAAGATGGCAGAGTTTATAGGTAATGAAGATATATATAAAGCAAATATGCAGTAATCCTACTTATACAAGGCTGACAATGCCCTCTCCAGTCACAATTTCTAAAAGAGATTGTAGTTTTCTAAGAAAATGTTTTAAAGTTCTCATTTGCTAAGTTTCCATGGCCTTTTCAGGGAAGTTCAAAGTTTTTAAAAGTTTGTTTCTATTTAAAGAGAGATTTTTTTTTCCAAGTAACAAGAATTCTTTTACCATTTCCTTTTCAACTCGTTTAAACGTGATTAATGATTGAAACCTCAGCATCAGTTAAAGATGTTTCTTCATGACTTCTCTTATTTGGCTGTCACGCTGTGCTCTTGCTTCCCTCCTTGTTCTCAGGGTTAAATAGGAATGTTATCAGTATAAAAAGGCTATGGTAATGCTGAAGTTTTAATCCAGAGAGACTCAGATTTTGATCCTAATTTCTTCTGGAACTGATCTAGCTTCTGAATTCCACATGCTGCTTTTAAAAGCTCACTGACTTCTTTTGGGCCACAATTTTGTGTATCCACAAGCATGTAAGCAGAGGAATCAGTTTCTTTAGAAAAGAAGTCAGATGAGTACATATGCTTACAATGTTGCAGACTTCTTAATTTATCTTTTTGGTAGTCTAATATGTAAGCTTAGTAAGCTGTGTCTACAAGATCACTCTTCCCAACATGGCTAGTGACTTTGTACATCATGAGATCCTTTCTATTGGGCTGAACATATTCCTGTTCAGGATCTACAG
>PPHD01020773.1:3267-13514 GCA_002909625.1 Bambusicola thoracicus | reverse complement strand
ATTTGTTTTCAGTTCTTAGAGGTGAATAACAATTCTCGCTTGTAAAATTAGGCCTTAGGTAAACCTTTGGTGTGGCCATATATATTCTTCGCTTATTAATGTTTTAGTTTTTTCTTACGATTAAAATGTTGTGCGTGGTAGCAATTAAATGTCAGTTACAAAGGGAGTTCTGACATTGAGATACGTGGCATGACTGAAGTAGCAATATTCTCTGTCACTGACATTTCATTCCTGCCACGAATTGTAGTGATAGCTTCATCATACAACACAGATTCATATGCAGCATAAGCAGCGTCATCTGCTGTGCCAAAGTCATCCTAAGTATTAATCCGTCTACTTGATTGGAGTTCTCTGTAAGAGAAGCTTGGCTCTAGGTTTTGAGCATTAGAACAGATAAATGGTTTCATTTGGCAGCCAGGAAAAAAAAAATTAGTCAGTCTGTTGTGTCTCCAGAATCTTAAAAATCTGCAATTGGTTACAGATCTAGTCTCAAACAAAGCAGCACTAAAATACGCTTTTTAAGCTTTGTATGCCTATATTAAAGAATGCTTTCATGGAAGCCTTATGACATACAGCCTGTTTTTAGAACTTTAGATCCTCATGACACTTCCAGGATGGCTGTGTATGCCATGCAGTGTGATTCATAAATAAAATTAACCTAAGAGTGATGTGCCAAACAGTTTGGAAAAATGTAGGCACCTCTGAACTTGAGAAAATAAGGAGTGCTTGCCTCATGGAAAGAAGTGACTATCATACCTATCATTACTCATAAAGAAACAGAGCTATACAAGGAAGCATGGGAAGGAGCAAATACGCTACACATGACTCTTAAATACTTATTCCTTACCTGCATTATAGTCAGTAATCTAACAGTAATTGTAGTAGTGCTCTTTAGATGTGAGTTAATGTTTGCACTAGCTGCAGGACCTTATACCATAGTATCAGTCTTTGTTAGTCTCTTCTGTGTCACTGCATTCAATTGATGATACTGTAAAAGGCTAACATTTAATTGAAACTTCTTTCTAGATAGATGGACTCAACAGGCTTCCTCTACCATAACGTCTCATTAGATTAAGCCGAGTTATCTTAAAAGCAATTGGATGGATCTATCTGGATTGATTAAGGAAGGTTTTAGCTTTCTGTGCAGTGATACTTCTACCAGTTTCCAGTTTCTACTCTTGCTCCTCCATCCAATTTTCTGTCTCTCTGTGAGCTCTCATGCACTAGACAGCTACCCACCAAGCCTGTAAGTTATACTGCTCTATTGCTGCCAGTGATATTTTGACCTTTATCCATGATGAAGGGAATTTACAGTTTTTTGTGATCCATTTGGTTTTGTACTGTCATGCTTTCAAGTGCTGTGTATGAATGTTCATCATACTTTCTAGTTCTATCCATTCTTGTGAACAGCTTCTCTCTAAATCTCCTCTCTCTGATTTCCTCCCTTATAATTACCATTACATTAGTGTAAGTACCTGACTTCTGCAAGTGGTGCCTGAGAAATGACACTATAGACCTTGCTAAATCTTCTTGTTTCACACTGCTCTGTGTTCCCACAGTACCACTACATTATAAGTCTAAATGTTATGAGTAACTTGGGATTCATTTTTGTGATTTGGAAGCCCAGTGTAAGTCACAGGACACAAGCAAATATGAATTAGTGCAAGTGTTTAACAAATGCTTTTTAATTGTGGGCATTCAGCTAGATGGAGGAAAGAGGAAATCATGCTTCAAAACCAGCCACTGTTAAGCTTCCTCTCATCATTTTGCCACCTTGCTAACTACTGAATTCTTGGGTCTACTGACTTTTTTGTATCTGTCTTGCTTGTCTGTTAGAATTCTTGCACAGCTTCATGCATACCAAACTAATTCACCACAAGCCTCAGAAAACTGTAATTCCAGAAGCAGGGCAGTTACCAGCTGTGAGCACAGCTTCCAGAGCTATGGCCAACAAGATGCTTTTATGACTGTTCTGGAAGTTCTACACAGCAGATTAAAGATGAGCACTATTTTTAGTGAAGAAACGTGTTCAGAGTCTTGGTGATTAATGGAACACATACCCCAGAATTTGTTGCATTTTCTGTTTCCCTCTTGTTCTAGCAGTGATTAAAAAGGCCATGATGACTGAAAGCACATGAATATGTATTACTCATGCAAATGACCAAATGACTTTTTTACACTCTTTCTTAGTGTTACTCCTACACATGGGTGGAGTTGAAAGAATCTTGGATGAACAGGACAAATCTTGATAACAAATGATTATAATCAGCTAACGTTCCCAGCTTTCTCTTAGCTGACAACATGTACATACACATGCATATGCACAGAAACAAAAAGGAAGGGTTTATACTTGCACCCTTGTGGTTCATCTTTCATTTGTTAGTTTGAATTGTGAAACTGTGAAATGAAGCCTGATTTTTTTTTTTGAGCTTGACTGCTTGGGGCTTGCTTTCTCTATGGGATTTTTTTCTCCATGTCTCTGTTTACCTTGGCCTTGGGACTTCAGCATGTGAGTAGGTAATTCCAAAATTCTCTCTTTTTTTGTTATGCACTCACACCCTCATGCCCTAACATGCTGCACTGAATGCAAGGTACCTTCCCTTTTGTCATTTCCTTCACAGTAGGAGCATTCAGTGGAGCAGTTAATGCGACTGGTAGATAAATGCTTTGTATTCTCCAGTAACTTGTCTGTGTGTCCATGTCCCTAGAAAGGTATTCCTTCCCTTCTGTTCTTCTAATATGCTGTCCCTCTTTCAAGCAAGAGCCAGTAAACCATGTACACACTTGCGATGGAGAAGTACAGTGCCTGACAGCTGTATATTATCATTGGACAACTCTGACAGATACCTGTTCTATGGAAGTGTAACAGCTCCTGCATTGACTGTCATGCACTTACAAAGATTATTATTTAAAATAAAATTAAACATTGAAACAAATTTCAGTGGAAAACCTTAAGTTGTGATGGGGACAAAAATAGACCAAGTTACAAGAGAACTTGTTGTCCAATCCCACGGAATTGAACAGTCCCTGAATTAGGTGGGTAGGCATTCTGTATGTCCATGGATACTCCCTAGGATGAGTCATTGTTCTTGGGTTCTCTGATTTGCTCTTGTGAGGTTTCAGAAACTTTATAGTGTCAGCTTCTAATCCCCAAACTTAGTTGGCATGAATACCTTTTTTTATGTATGCGTCAAAGGCCTGGGTGTAACATCCTTTTGAAGGGATAATTTTTGTGGCCTTCTGGAGAAATGCTTATTAATACTGTGCACCAAAGTATGTGCCTATAAACAAGCAAATTGGTGTTCACCTTCTTTAAATACAAAGAAAACTGGATTGGGTTTATGTACAGGTCTATATACATAAAAGAAAATGTTCTTTATTTTCTTTATAATAAATTATGAATGAGAGAAGAAAAAGTAATTGTTGCTCATGTCCATGGATCCTAGTGGCATTTTTAATACCAAAAAGATTTATCAAGGCAAGTGCCCAGACAGATAAGTCTCAAAGCCTTTATAAGTGATGTATTGAGGGAGGCATGCTAATATCTGAGGAACTATATTTCCTGTCTATTTTCTGGCACTGTTTTCCTCTTTGGTTAGTGTACTCTAAGTCTGAATGCATGAGTTCCACCGTAAGTATACCTCAAAAGTTTCATTTTAGCAGTGATTTTGGACAGAAAGCATATTCTTCTCAAACGAGGTATTTCTCCAGTTTCAGCTCAGATACCTCTTTTTAAAAGCAAACTGCTGAGTCCTTCCTATTACTGTAATGGATAAGAGAAACTATGTGGCACCATGGGTCAAAGTTGTGTTAGGGACTGAAAACCTACATGATTCTAATGAAGGCACCAGTGGGGTAGAATGATCTGACAGTCATAGTTCAGGGATCCTACAGATATTGTAGTTTTTCTTCATGACAAGGCTGTCTATAATTAAAGACTGGTGAACACAAGAGGAACTATTTGTACACCTTTGTTCCTATATACTCAATAATGTGTTGTAAAATCTTCTTCCTTCTGAAAAATAGTATCTGATGTTCCAGAAAACCAAGGGAGTGGAAGACAAGGATTATTTACTGCAGAAATCTTTGGAGCTTCCATCTTTGGAAAATTAAATATTTTTCATTTGATGATGGTGCATATTAGTTTGGTGGGAAACATGATAATAGCACTGATTGCAGCAGTGTTGTATCCAGCATTGTCTCAGTATATAAGGAAGGCAAGAACTGTTGTAATGAGCTGACAATTGGAGAAAGTGGGCTGTGGAACTCCCAGTCCCTTAATTAGGTGCTCAACACAAGCAGTTCTTTTCAGTGTTTAGAAAAACAACACAGCTCTAGAATACCTATAAAGGAATCTATTTCTGATACTGCAGACATTGGCTAGCAAATAACTAGTGTACTTCTCTAGAAAGTGGATAGAATTTTCCTTGATGTTGTATTGATGCAGTCCCAACAAAGGAAATGTGATTCCACCAGTGGCTAATTATCTCTATGAGAACAAATTTAGGTTTAGAAACACTGATGAGACTGAGAATTTTCAAGGTAAACTTAAAATGCATAATCGATTTCTCATTTCATTTTTGATACTATTGAGTAAAATGTAGCTCTTTCAGGCTTCCTTTCACCTTCAGTGATCTTTGCAAATGTTATCTATTTAACCTTCAAAATCCTCATAGATTAAGGTGAAAACTAAGTGGTTGGATTTAGCAGGTTAGCTGTCCACTGTGGATAAGCGCCAATTAATGTGTCCTACTCTTGATAGAACTGAGAATTTTTCTAAGCTCATGGCAAAATTTTGTGAGAATCTAACTTAGAACTGAGCTGTTGATAGTTGTATAATAACTCAGTTGCACTCCTCTCTTCTCTGTTGGTTTACGGAGGGCTCTGACATATAGGAAACTGTGTTTGCTCAGATAATCATAGAATGATTTGGATTAGAAGGGACCTCTGAGATCATGTAGTTTCAACCCCCCTGCTACAGGCAGGGACACCTGGACTAGACCAGGTTCTCACAGCCCTATCCAGCCTGGCCTTGAATGCCTTCAGGGAGGTGGCCTGCACAACCCCTCTGGGCAACTGTTCCAGTGTCTCACCACACTCACGGTGAAGAACTTCTTCCTAATGTCCAGTCTGAATCTACCCCCTTCCAGACTAAAGTCATTAATCTCAAATCAGTTATCGGTGTTTTTATTAGCCAGTTTACAGTCTTGTTTTCCATTAACTTCTCACTCAGAAGTTACTGTTTATTTTTATTGTGGAAATACAATATTTAAAAACAGTTCTCTAAAACTCAAAGAAAACAATGTGCCTCGGAATGTGTTGTTGTAAAATGTAACTACCCTTTGTTATGATTTAAAGAAAGCATTTCTTCTTTTTAATCAATTTCAATAATGAAGATTAAGTGACTTCTGCTACAGCTTACTGAAATATATTCATTAAAATATCTGGAAAGACTAAGGCAAACACCTACCATTACAGATACACAAAATGACAATGTTTATGCAGAACATGTTTACCTGACTTCAGGTGCGGGGATTCCTACCACAATGCAGTCCAATTGCACTCTGGTTCCTTCAGGAACTTCCCTGCTCTTCAGTTTTTGAGTGAAGCGAGGTGGCTGTCCGAGAGGCTCATCAGAATATGCAGATTCTGACTCTGTTTTTAGCTCTGCACTTGTCAGCTGGTTGATAGATTCAGAGTGTTCCGTTAGTTGATCGTCTAGTTTTTCAAATGCTTCCTCTGATTTGTTTTCCAAGTCTAGAGGTAGCGGAACAGAAAGCCTCTCTCTGTTCTCTGATGTACTAGAGAGACTAGAGCTAGCTTTTTGAGCAGACTTACTCTTAGAATCGATTTTGCTCCTGTAGTTTTTGCATGTTCGGGGTCTTATTCTTTCAGAGTTGTGAGCTCTGAAAAGGGAAGAGAGTTCCTCAATAAAATCTGCTGCCTTGTTTAGGAATTCCTTTTTTGATTCTGATTCAGAGGGAAGGTGTTTCTTTAGATCTTGAGGGCTCCCCTTGGAACCTTTTGTATCTGTGGCACGATCCTGGCAAAAGTTTGCAGGCAGGCCGTTGTCTGATGTTCTTAATGCTGTGGAGTGGGCCATTTGTTTGTTTTTTCCCGTGTTTTTCAGTTGATCCGGGGGATGAAGCTCATCCTGTTTAGCTTCCAGTGGGTTCTGATCAATAGCTTGTCTTGCTAGGTTTACACTTTCATTTAACTCTTCTTGGCTCAAAAATGCGGAGAGATCTGGAAGGTCATCTTGGGCAACTACCTCATCTGAATCACCAGAACTGTTGCCGTAAAGAAAGTTATGTGAAGTTGGTTCTGATCTGCTTCTTTCACTGTTCCCTTGATGTTTAGTTTCAGCTAAATAACTTTCTCTCAGAAGCTGAGATATTGAAGTTGAGGATTCTAAACTGTCGTCTTGCATGCTGCCGAAAAAAGGACAAATAGGACCACCTTATCAATAGAAAATTTGTGGATCGCACAGAATCTGAAAGGCAGAACACATTTTCTACAACTGTTTGCTAGATATCAACTGGCCTTGTTTTAAAGGCCTGTTTCTGTACATGCTGCCAGATACTGTCACCTTTGCACAGAGAAATCCATCATTTATAACTTCCTACCATTGGTAGCCTTGAATTGCTATTGTGTTGCTTGATAATTTATACGCTGTTCCAGGCAAAACTTCAACTGTAGAGCTATTAAGTAAGTTTCAGTGTCAAATCTTTCACATTGCTGATGTATGAGCTTAGAAACAGCCTCATCAGATAGATTAAATGCTGGGTATTTCAAGGACTGAGAGCTGTGGAAGAACAACGGCACTTTTAAATTAAGTAATTTTAGCTGTAAAGACACTGAATTGGTAAGTAAATGAACCCTCAAAAAACATTTGAGGGATGAGGGGAAGGAAGTCAAAGGGGAGAGAAGAACAAATATATTCTATAATGACAATTTTTCATCTAAAATTCTTAAAGATGTTGCATTATAGGAAACAATAATGATGTTAAATGTAGTATGCCTTCTTAAATTAAACATTATTTCTAATAAGCTGTCTATTTAAAGTAAAGTAGAGGATTTTGTCATTATTCAATACAAACATAATTTGTACTACGGGTCTCTAAAATCATTATCTTAAGTCATCCAGATTTTGGAAGACAAAAAAATTACCACTGATGAGAATTGAAAGTCCATTTTTAACCTGCATTCCTGCTAAGTGAAGCTAAGTCATTCCTTTTAATACCTAATTCAGTCCTTCTGTATGTTATTCTTTTTATTTACGTAAGAGCCATTTTAAATGCAGAGTGATTCAGATATCCTATTAATGTGCTAATCTTAAGGTGGGTTAAATATAGAGACAAATAAATATGCTCACAACCTATCAGAGCTGACACCTCACAAATGCTGAAACAAATGCATGAGTTTTTACAGAATCTGTCTCTCAGAACATGGGCAGTGCACGGTATCTCTTTCAGGATCTCTTCATTTATGGCCTGGCAAGCCTTGCTGTGGTGGTTTCAAATACTCCTACTCCAAGTTATCTGCTTTGTCACACTGCAGGTTCTGTTCCTGTAGCGGCCTCAAGAAAAGGGTATGTGTATGCTCTTCCTCAGCCATTTCCATTCATAGCCTTATGTGACAGCCTAAGTTGCCAGTAAAAGAGAACTGGAAAAGGTATCTCTGTTGTGAAAGACTTTATGTTCTGATAGAGAAAAGGGATGGTGAAAAGCAAATGCAATTGTAATAGTTTGTACTGCTATGGTATCTGTTCCAGGACAATGAGAAATAGCCCTGCTTCCTTATTTATAAAAAGGAAAGCTTCTATTTAAACTTCTTGTATTCATCAGTGAATGATAAACTATCATATTCTGATGTGCATTTTGAGACCTAATTCCCTCTGGCTGATGCACAATTTGTTGTGATAAAGTTCTATTTCCTATGTAAATATTATACGTTTCAGTTGTATTGATTTCATTGTTTTGGTAATAGGAAACAATCAAACTCTCAGACAATAAAGGCACCCAACCATACTGATAAGCTTGTGCCTATAGGAAAAACTACAATTCAAATACCATATAAACTATATACTTCTAAATAACCCATCTAGTCCCCAGTGCAAATTCCAGCTGTAAAGCAACACCTGCCTCGCTCTTGCAACTGAGCCAGGGTCTGCAATACTGATCAAATGTTTGGTGTTAGATTATCTGGCACAGTGTTGAAGTGAAGCTGTGGTGCATAAGAGAACATTGATTTGGGAAGCCCACATGAGCTAATGCTATAAGCTGTTTTATGACTGGGTAGAGTAAGTAATATAACCTCAATGGAGAACAAAGAGGTCTCCCTAAGGCATACAGTTCCAGTTCTATGGGCACCACTTTTGCTTGCTCAGCTTTTACTTGTTAAAAAGCTGTGCAACCTTACTGTAGCTGAATGTTTTTGAAGGGCTACATTATCTCATTTATGTGCTGATTGCATGCTTTATACTGTAAAGGTCAAAGCTAAATCTATGGTTTCAGCTCTTCAAAGTGTTTAAATACCTTCTAACATAAGGAGTTCACAGCTTGGGAGGCAAACCTTGCTTTCTCATGAATGAACTGGAGTTTAGCTGTAACAAGGGTTCAAACTGGCTTTGGATCTGCTTCCCATATGCCACCTTCTACTTAAAAACAGAGGGAAAGAAGCAGAGCAGCGGCCAGCTCTTTTCCCTGCACCATGCAGCTGTTTTAGCCTGAAAAAAAAACAAAGCAGCGTGTGCTTCTAGTGGGATGTCATAGGAAGTACAGTCTGTCTACACTCCTCTGGATGGATGCAGCTCCACACTAACCTCCATGTGTGGCGATGGCTGAACGGTAACATCTAGCTGTAGGTATCTTTGTGTGCTTTTAGATGCTGCAGTTGAGGGTTGTATTTTACAAGGCTGGAGAGGTGTAATGCAATTGCAAAATTTAGCTTGCTAGTTTTCTTGGCTTCTCTGAAACATTTCAGAATGGCATGTTGTAATTCGATCTCCAGAGTCTGTAAATGTCATCAGAGCTGATGAAGGGCTATGCAGTTCCTTAGAGAACAGCGGAAAGTCTACAGAGGAAATGCAAATGTGTGATCAAAACCTGCTGAAATCAAGTAAAGGACTTCTGCATTCATGTTATTGATTGAGTTTATAAAAATCATCTGACTGGCTACTCGGGGTTTCATTTTCCTCTGCTGTAAAGATATTGCTTGAAATAATTTCTCATGTAGGACTACGTCTATTTCAACAGAGGTTGTTAAGCACAGCACAGCTTTTCTGCACAGCCATAGTAAAGCAACTGTTTGCTCCATACGGTTGAGGCTTTGTTTTGGGTCTTGTTATGTCTCCTATTCATCCTTAGAACAAAGCATTGAGACACGAAATAATTTCTGCTAATTTTTTTAGGGGCTGTTACTGCAATAGGGGGAGACACTCTCAAAGAAGGTGTGTTTAGTTGGGAAAAATAGTTTTATAATTCAAGATTATGGAAAAAGTATAGTGAATAAGCAAGTGTCTGATAGCCAAAGGAGGGAAAACAAATGTAAATTACTGCAAAATAACAAAATCAGGAGTACTTGTAGCTGAGGAAAATATAAAATGATAAAGAAAATGAAAGTGATCAAATCAAAACTTCTTAGAGCGATGGTTCATTTTGACTAGTTGTAATACAACTGGACAAAGCATCTTCTGTTCACATGACCAGGCTAACAGTGCAGCTATACACGGCAGAGCAAAAACCATTTGTCTGTCACAGTTCTGAGTGGGCATGTATGAAGCAACTAAACAAGTCACTGTTTCAACCTTGTCTCTGCCCATCCAAGGACAGCTGAGCAGGTATGGGTGGAAGAAAACAAACAGTTCCCCAAGAAATCAGCTGGGACAACTTCCTTATATCCATTGGAGCAGGGGTAGAAAAGAGGAGACTGCTCCTTCTGGTGCTGGTAGGCAGGATATTGAGGGAACAAATCTGATGTCAAATTCTTAGTGCTCAGTGAGCCTTGGTGTTTTTTTGTTGTTGTTTGATTGTTTTTTTAAGCTCACTTGGGGTCAGAATATAACAAACACTTCTCTATTTTCAGCTTGTGTAGAAGACGATTTTAAATTCTAATTTAAGTAAGGGAGAAGGTGGTACTAATCAAATGCATCACTTTGAAGCACTGCTTTGCTACTAAAGTTTTAAGATGTTTTGAATGATGTGATATTTCTAATGTTGCTGTGAGACTGAAAGACAATCAAGATG
>PPHD01020772.1:0-13514 GCA_002909625.1 Bambusicola thoracicus | reverse complement strand
TCTGTGGGTTGTGATTCTCTTTTCAGCAGATCTGAGAAACTGTTATCCCACTGCAGTGAGAATTGCGATTCTACTTCCTCAGAAGAAATCTGTCTCCGGTAGCTGCAGAAAGACAGGCGGTGCTCACCTCTGCCTGCTCTTGGATGGGAATGGCCAGACATTATAACAGTGCGTCTGAGACAGAAGGGCTATTGCTTAGACCACAAACATTTGTCTCAGGGAAGTGATATGAGGCTCTGCGGTGCTCCATCTGAGAAGCAGTAAGTGTTGCAGTTGGAGCAGTATGGGCTGAAGAACAAGAGTCAGTCTTTACTAGCAAAGAACTATTCTCAGTCTTCCAAACCATCCATCTGGTGACCTTACACTGTTAGCAGAGTGGATGGCAATCCACTGGCAACCAATTTGTGGAAACACAAAGATGTCAGATAACTGCTGCTCTCCTAATCTGCCCTGTAAGGCAATTCAAACTCTGTCATCTACCATTAATATCCCAAATATGTTCTTTTGGTTATTTGTTACTCCTTGAAAACTGCAACAGATTGATGTAGAAATAACCTTTGTGATAACTGTACTGTCACTTTCTGAATTTGATGTTTGGAAAGAAAAATCAGTCTTCATACAAACCAATCCAGAGCACAGCTCAGACTATGATGAGAAGAAACTGAAATAGCTGTTTCCATTTAACTGGGGGCAAAAGGCAGGTTTACTTCGCCCGTGTTTTGTGTGCATATTCAGATGATACAAGGAGAAATGAACAAACGCCTGGAAATATGGAATTGTCCAGGTTTACATACTGCTCCTCACTTATAATTCCGTTGCTAAAAGTCCTGTAATCCACTCAGAGAGGAAAACCAATAACCCATGGATAATCATGCATTATAAACTTCAAGATAATGAGTTACTGTCATGAGCAGTTTGTTAGCCACACAGATTCTGTACTTCCCACTTTGTAAACATCTTGTAATAAACCAAAAGGCTTTGCAGGATTTTGGAAGGATTTGCTAAACGAGAGAGGCAACAGAAACTTCCTTAACTAACTCAGAAGAAAGGGCTGAAAGATGCCTACTCTTCAGAGTCTTACCTGAGTACATTTAGTCTTTGGAAGAGGTACCTGTGGACGAGTCAGAGGGCCAAGGTCCTCGCATGTTCCTTGATCTGGATTACAAGAACACAATATTCTTTGCATGTTGTGCTTCAGCCCTTGATCTCCCCAGCGAGTGTGAGATAAGGTACCCCAAGCTCACTGGGCAGGGATTTGGTGGTCTGAACCCCTTCAGCATCAGCTGGATTTGAATCAGCAGGTCTTTTTGAACAGTCTCCAACAGCTGTTCCAGAACAGCATGTTACTATCACACTGTGCTGTATGTGCTAAGCAGGGATCAAAACCTCTGCATTTCTTTTCCACTTAAGCCATCTTGTGGGCCCTCTTTCTATAGCATAAGTGTTATTTTTGGGAGAAAAGATACTTATCATGGTGTACATTTCAGCAAACAGTAATGGAAACTGATGAGGATGGAAGCACAATGGGACCAGACTCATTGCTACTTGATCACCAGGTTCTTCTCTACCTCTGTGGAATTGGCTTGTTCTGATGTAGTCCCTAGCAGACCAGCAGCCTACACATGCATAGAGTGTGTCCACGTGAATTGATTTTATAAGGTGTGAAGCGAAAGGAAGAATTTAACAGAGGGGGACTTCAGTGTGCATCACAGCCAGCTGAGGCTTTGCTTCATATTTTCACAAGCAAAGAGCATTCAGGTGCTCCTAGGCGGAAAAGGGCTTGGAGTGAGGTGGGAATTGGCCTCTTCTCTCAGGTAAATAGTCATAGGTCAAGAGGTAATGGCCTTAAGTTGTGTCACGGGAGGTTCAGGTTGGATATTAGGAAAAATATCTTCTCAGGAACAGTGGTGCTGCACTGGAATGGGCTGCCCAGGGAGGTGGTGCAGTCACTGTCCCTGGAGGTGTTCCAGAACCGTGTGGATGTGGCACTGAGGGATGTGGTCAGTGGGCATGGCGGGGACAGGTTGGTGGTTCCATTGGGTGATCTTAGAGGTCTTTTTCAACCTTAATGATTCTGTGATGAGTTCTACCCTTACATTTTAGAATCATATGTGACACAACTAGGATGAACAACACCAGCCTGAAGGTGTTGATGTGGTGAGCCCCTCAGTGGCCACAAACGCTCTCTGCTCTGCCAACACCAGATCTCTGTCTCCTGAGAGGAGAAAACATGCAGGACAGAAAGAACCTATCAGTGGTGACTTCCCACTTGTAAGTAGCAGAGGCCTGACAGCAGCCATAGAGCTCCAGATGTGATAGAGGTGCTCTGAATGAATAAGCAGGGAGAGTTTGGCTGTACAGTCAGAGCTGAGGCAGCAGAAAAATTCTCCTGCACCACGTCTGACATGTGCCAAACTCCAGATTTGGCAGGCAGTGAGGGCTGTGATCTCCAAAGGTTTATTCATTAAGTTCCCCTACGGGCTGCTCTCCAGGCTGCCAAGCAGGTGGGCGGGGAGCTGCGGCAGATCCCAGCCCCTTCCTATGGACAGCCTTCCCCATTCGTTGTTGGCAGCAATGGGAAGGAGCAAAGTGCTCACCATGGCCCCATGTCGAGCAGTGCAGGGTTAGTGCTTGGTGTGCGGTGCCTTGGTGGCACGGCCAGCGCCTGAGGAACTTCCAGCCTTGGCTTGAGGAATTTATCAACGTAAAAGAAAACAGCTTGTCATATTTTGTGTTTGCTTTGCATTTCTTAGGGTCACTGCACAGATTTCTCCTCATGGTGACGTCTGTGCTAAAGGCTCGGTGCAACTGTCCTCCTTCTTTCTGTCCTCCCCCTCCACTTTTGTCTGCAGTGCAGAAGCAGCTGAGCAAGATTAAGAACATGACAGCAGCACCTCGCCTGATGCCCACCATGCTGGCCAGAGAGGGAGCCTGGGGAAAGCCCGGCCTCAGACCTTCACTTTGCTGGTGGGGAAATGGGCTCCGGCTGAGAGGAACACAAAGCACAGGAGACAGTGTACATCATCATCAGATACCATCACATGGCACCACCTGATTCTTTCTGCATCATAGTAGGAGTTTCACGTTCAGACTCAGGTAAAACAAGAAGTGTTTCACCCACCCCGAGATCTCCTTTGAGCTTCCAGGCTCCTCCCTCAGCATCTACTGGGAGTGGCAAGTCCTGAGATACAGAGATTTTCGGTAGCTCTTGCACTACCAGAGCAGCAATGAGGTCTGTGTTGGCTGCACATCACACAGAAAGCACATACATCCGTTCAAAAGGATTATTTATGAGACCAAGGCTTTGCTTTATGTCGAATCTGGAACAGCATCATTGCCTGAGCGGCCCTGCTTGCTGCCCACAACTAAGAGCAGCCTCGGCTCCATACCCCGGAAAGGTTTGGGCTTCAATTCAATTTGTGACTTCATGAGAAAAACCAAAGCTCGCAAATACTGCAGTCAAACTGGAGATCATTTGAATGACTCAGTTACAGAAGCACGCGGATCAATATGACGGGTAGGGCACGGAAATGGGCGGCTGGGCCGTGCTGTTCAATTCAGCTCAAACTGCCACCCGTTTACACACGGCCAGACTTTGAGCCACCTCAAACGACAGCCTATGGTGGGCACACAGGCAATTGCTCGGCATTTTTAAAGCAGGGCTTGGCTTTTCTCTGACGCTGCTAGCTGAAATAACTAGACTCCGTGCAGTTATGGCTCATGGCCTGTGTCCCTCAGGCTCGGGCCTTTTTAATTAATTCTGAAACGCGTCTCTGATCTGCATCGCTCTTGTTATTTGCGCACGAACGCTGTCAGGCCTGGGCACTGCTGAAGCCATCGCCTCTGGCCGCGACCACCATCTTCCACAGGAGAAGCGCAGGGCGGGGCGCAGAAGGCGCGCAGACCCCACGGCCGTTGAGCGGTCCCACAGCGCCCCCTGCCGGCCGGCCGCCGCGCCGCGCTCCTCCGCCGTGGCGGCCGCGGGGCTGACGTTCCCCGCTGCGCGCTCGTGGCCGGAGCCCTGCGTGGGCTGCCAGATGGCTGCGGTACAAAGGGCACCCCGCCTCGTGTTTGCATTACAAGTCGCTGAACAAACGCGTCGCAGCTGACACCGCGCCAGCTTTGGGCTCGTGAGGTGTACCTGCCCTACCAGGTGCGCCCCGGGGTCTGTGCCAGGGGAGCCCGCTGCCCTATAAATCCCCTCTTTTCTTTCTCTGTTGCAGGAATGCCGCAGGTTTCTAAAACACCTAAGAGCCCGTGGTTAATATTTCATCTGCTCGGGGATATCCCGTGGGACCAAACTATTGTTGAATCTTCTACAGAACCGTGATTTATACAACGCTTGTCCCAAGCATTTTTCTCCCATTAGCCGTACCGCTGCGTGTCAGAAGCAGAACGCAGATTTATCTGCTGCTCGTGCTGCCCACATCGCGCGTAATGCTGTGTGCACTGAGTAAAAAATATAGAAGTAAATACCGTGCTTTGCCAAGTGAGGACGTACGGATGAAAGGCTCCGTCTCCAAGGGGATTTGGATCCGGATCAACATCCAGCAGCCACAGCGGTTAGCGCAGCCCCAGCAGTGCTAAAGGGCTGAGGCACTCGCTGCCTCTGAAGGAGCTCAGTGTGCCCAGATGCCACGGAAACAATAGGATTTGGGGTTGCCTCGTGCTCGGATGCTCCCAGGTGGCTCAGGCTGGAGAGCCCAAATGCGGGACGCTAAAAATCACCGCTTCTTTGGAAGCCTGGTTTTGAAAACCCACAGTCTGTATCACCAAATTCAAGCCTGCTGCATCTGTACGAGCTCCAGTAAGGACTGCAGAGGTGGTGCGGCCGAGGGGCGCCTCTCACAGCCCTCCTCTCCCAAAAGTTACAGGAGGACGCCCTCTCTGTGCCCAGCCTGCATGGTGCCCCGTGCTCGGACATCCACAGGCCCTGCAGCCATCAGAATCTCAGCAGAAAAAGCCCCAGGGCTGAGCCCGGCTGGCTCCACGCAGCACACAGGAGTGAGAAATAGCAGGAGAAAAAGTGGGGTTCAACAACCACGGTTAGGGCAGTCTGCAGAGGGCGGTGATAAATGGTTTTATTTTGTCACTTCTCCAGGGACGTGTTAAAGAGGAAGTATGTTTATTATCCCCGATCAGAAATAACAATGTGACTCAGGGGCTGAGGTTGAAAGTGCATATAAATAATTTAGTGTGGAATATATTATGGGGATACGGCGTAATTATCAAAAGCAAAACAAAGAAATGAAGGAAAAGCCGTCCCGGCACTTGAACTGTACGTGATCAGAAACTGTTTTAATGCTTTAATTGATTTATTTTCATTATTTTTATTGGACAAACAGAAAGGAAGCATTTGGTCCGCTCTTCTCTCTTTTCAAGCCTGCCTGAGAGGCTTAAGCTTTTCTGCACAGAGAAGACAAGTGGTGGGGGAAAAGAAACGGTGCTGAGCTGAGAACTCTATTGTCTCTAAAAGCACAAGCTCAATTAATAAGCCACGGGGAGAGCAGAATTCAGGTTATGTTTTGACAAGATTTCAGATACAGTGAGTACATTAAAGATTCAGAATGCTGTTGGTCTGCCCAAGCCAACAGAACCTTCCTTATGGTGTAGCAAGCGTAGTAAGTATAGGACTGTGAAGTGAGGATTTCAGTGTTTCTACACACATTGAACAAGAAAAATTCTCCGTGTTATCTTTTATATGTTAATAATATGGGGAAGAGACAGCTGTTATTCTGAGCAAAGCTTATACTTGAGTAAAACATATGTACTTGAATCCTACTTGATTCATATATACGTTCATTCATTCCCCTCTCAAATTAACCTTGGTATCAGTCAGTGCAGTGCAAATTGTGAAACTCACAACCAGTAAGTGCCGTCCTCACTGACATCAAGAAGTGTAAAGCTGGGCAGGCCTTTTGTTTCAAGGCTCCTTACATCAGTGCTGCTGAGGCTTTTGCTCTCCCTCGTTGGGAAGGAAAGGGCACTGGCAACCCAACAGCACATCCAGCTTCCTGTGGCTTCACAGGGTGTTTACTCTGTGCGCTTACGTGCTGTGGCACCAACCCTGTGAAAATAAAAACCAAGAGGCAAAATGAATCCCAGGGCAAAAATTCCTCTTCTCTTATCTTTAATCTTGCCTTTATTTTGTTCCTCCTGGCAGGACCTTCAACAAAGTTTCTTTCCTTTTCCTTCTCTATATGGTTTCCCCTCAAAGTTGAGGCCATTGTTGGCTACCGATCTTGTACCACCGTTTGCTGACAGAACTAATTACTGGGGTTTTATTTTATTGTAATTCTTGGCAGCTCTTTGTACTGAAACATTCAGCTGCCAAATAGGTAAAAATGGATATTAAAATGTTCATTTTCTATGTATTACGAAAAGAATCATTCCAGCAATAAATCACTGTCTTACTTACGGTTTCTTTGGTCATCTAAATGAGCCTTATGGCCAAACCACAATCTCAGCACTGGAAGAATAGTGGGGAAAGAGCTCTGTAGTTTCAATGCAGGTAGATAGGATACCTGTACTGCTGGAAATGCTGAAGTTGTTAGAAAAACACTTCTCAAAATGTCAAGAAGAAAACCCACATAAAGATGGTCTTCTTCCCCAAAGGTGAGGGTGATCTTCCTTTGGATAACAACTGTTAGGCATAAGGATGCAAATGGTAAAGATACTCACTGGTATCACAAAGGTATTTTTAGTTAGGACAGAAGGAAATAGGTGTACGCGTATTTGTGGGGTGAAAAAGGTGAGAAAAATGCTGGAAAGCAAATAATACATCACTTTTCCACTGAAATTTCCCCCATATGGTCCTCGGGGGCCTTTGGATAAAAAAGACGGATCCTTCTTTTTTTCCCCATTTCGGAGATGGTTACAGACAAGGTTAAAGATCTGAGGCTTTGGGCTCCCACAGGACACCTAACCAAAGGGAGCCCAATGCAGGTGCCCTGCACTCCTCAGCTGGACACTGCTGGGACCTGGTGGCCCTGACCTGTAACCTATCTGTCCGAGCTCCAGTAAGCCCTATCAAACAGCTGGCACTGCACGGGCTCATGCAAACTCATCTGCTGGACAGCTTGGAAATGGAAAAGACGCCAAGTCTCAGTTTAGTTGGCTAAAATATATACTTAAAAGAACCCGAACTGTAATTCTACACATTAGGCTGTATTATTCATGGCAGAAAGTACAAAGCAAACAAAAGGTCAAGAGCTGAATTTAGTCCTTCTTTCCATTTTTGCAGTTCCATTAATTCCGTCTGCCATAAAAGAGCCCTGAGTTGGGTCCTGAGGGGGAAAAAAGAAATGTTTTCCATAAAGAATGTGCTCAAAGCGTATTATGATGTCCCTGCAGATAACAGTTTAAAAAAAAAAAAGAGGAAAAGAAAAAAGCAAAGAAGGAATTTGGAGTCGAGCAAAAGGTACAGTGACGAGAAGAAATCTCATTGTGAGCAAAGATCTTTCTACTTGGTTACCATGCAATCTAATCCTGACAGTGCACCCGACTTGAAAAATGACATCCCCATCTCCGAGAATTGAAAGGTGGCAGAAAAAGCGAGCGCTCTGTGCTTTGGTCTAAAGCAATTATGAGCTCCTCACAAGCTCGAAGACGAGAATTGATTTTCATTTCTAGATTATCAAGACGTGGGGGCAAGCAGGTCAGGGAATCTGCCCCCGTCTTGACCTTGTGAATTGGATTGTTCTCAACCCTGCTCAATATTGAAAAGAATTGGTTGGGTGGGAGGGAAAAAGAGCAGGAAGGGAGACAAAATCCTCTGGCATATTCTGTGCCCAGCAGTATCTAAGAATCTTTCCTTACTTCACTTTCTGATCTTCGTTATCCAACCTATAGGCAAACTGAAGGGTGGCCCAGTGCCCATCAATGGCCAAATTTGATGGAGGTCTCAGATTACTTAGAATAGAATTACTGTAACGTAGTTGGAGTGTATCCTTTATTTTAACTCAATTTGAAACCATTGCTCTATTTTTTTAAGTAAGATTTATGTTTTAGATAATCCCGTGCTTATTTTTTTTCCCACTAGGAAAGAGTGTTTTGGCTACAGTGAGTAACACCAGAGTTAAACAATGGCTTCAAGGAGTAGGTATGAAAAAATATAGACCTCTTAGAGGAAGTGGAAGCAGCAGGAGGTCGGTATGAGCCCAAACACTAACACGGCCATTCAGATTAATCAGTTCCGGAGTAGCAGTGTCCCACTCTATAAACTGTACAACGTGTATACAGTCAGCTGCTGCTGAAATATTGCCACTTCTGGCAGAAACGCCACAGCTGCTTAACAGCCCACATCGACACGAGCCCTCAAAGGAGAGAACGTGGAGAAGATGACCAAACCTGCGGCCAGTGGTAACTGCAGGGCTGCTGTGACAGAATGGAGCTGGTCAGTGTGAATTGCACTGCCACAGCCAGTCAACATCCCAGGAAAACTGTTTCACAAAAGGGAGATGGAGAGGAGTAGGCAAACCTTTCACGCCTTTCAGCACAGTGCAGGCACCTGGGGCAATGGGGCACCGAGGAGCACCTGTAGACCTGATGCTTTCTCAAAGGATCCAGCCAGATGACGCTTCACAGTGCCCAGCATTTTCACCCCAGCTTGAGACTGACGTGGATCCCTGAAGGATCAACAGAAAGCCACTTTCCTTTCGTCCCGATGCATTACTGCCCTAAGCCAAGCAAAGATGTGAAATGAAAATACCTGAAATGTCCCAAACCGGATCCCTGCTCCTGCTAAACCTCTTTGCCATCCTCCTGGCATAAAAACCTGAAGTGAGGCTATTTACAAACAGACCGCATCCAAAACGACAGACGAATGTGTAAGCGTGATCCTGAATTTGCAATCATTATGTCTAGTTTGTAGGTCTCGAAACCAGGAACTGCAGGCACAATGGCTCTGCATACATAAATGCTATAAAATTAGAGCAGACAGCTGGCAAATCATTAATTAACAACAGCAATGGTTTCAAACCAGAGCTCTGGGGACTCCACAGGAAATAGGAAGTACCCCGGCCCTGCTTTCAGTTATGCCTGTGACCTGGTTTCTTCCCCTTAAATAATAAGGAAAAGACAACCTACGTCTGAGCCACGTTACCAAACGAGCCCCCAGCAGCACCCCATAGGATAACACAAGGGCCGAATGCACCTCAGCACGGAGAGCTGTCCCTAAGCACGCCCCAACCTCAGGCAGCTGCAGAACGCACTCTGCAGTGCTATGCAAGCAACGCCAGATATGTAAAGTAATCACAAAGACCATTAGAAATAATTCAATTATTATTATTATTTTTAATTCAAAAACTCCCCTGAATTTTGTTTCCATTATGTCGTCGCCTGCTTTTTACATATTAGATGATTCATATTGTTTCCTGGATTGCCCCCAGGAGTATCGCACAAATAGAAGTGCACATAAATGCTAAGCTCGTATGTAAATGAGAAATAATCTCAAGATTTATCTATGAACTCCAGCTTCTTTTAGCAAATTAATTCATTGACAGCAGAAGGGTTACTGTCTCTCTGCAAAACATATGAGGGAAAATGTTGGTTCACAGCAGATTTATTTCCACAATAGACCTAACAGGTCCGATAATTAATATAGTTCATCATGTTGTTCTCGAGTTCATGCCGAAGATTGGATTCCCCGTGAGCACAAAATATATCTGCAGGGAAAAGACGAGGAGAGCAATTTAAAATGCGTGATATTTACTCCTGAGGACGAACACTTCTGTAGCAGCATCTCCATATTCACAAGATGGAAGCGATAGACTAGAAATTATGCACTAGTGGAGCTCTGGGGAGCAGGCAAAGAGCAGCTATGTTACGGCAAAGGAGAGAGCGGATGGCCTCAAACGTGTACTTTATGCCACCCTTTCTGCCCACACAGCCCTCGCTGCTCTGGGTGGGCAGTACCGTGGGTCCTACCTTCATGGAGCCAGCCTATGTGCTGCCGGCAGGGCTGTGGGCACGGGGTTGGACACAGGGAAAAGCCAAAAGCTTTGGGCTGCCCAGGACTGGGAAGAAGCTGCCTGTGGGCACCACCAAACTGCCCCTCTCCCAGGGCTGAGGGTCCCCGTGTCCACTTGTGGTTAGCAGATGGCAAACCTGAGCCTTCCTGCCTCCATAGGAGGCACCCGCCCTTGGCTGTCCCCATCAGATGAGCAGCAGCTCCCTTGTGCCCCCAGTCACCAAATGCTTGGGCTGGCAGAAGAGAATGGGGTTTTGCCCTTTCCTATTATCTCTTCTGTTGGTATTGAACAGGATTCCTGATAGTCAAGAAACAAACAAAAAAAGCCCCACGTATTTTGGCTTACTGAAGATGCTGACTGACCAAAATACATTGCTAAAGTATTTACACAGCTCTCCATTTAAACACTGGACGTGGCCCGTGGCCAAGAAAAGTAAAGCCATCCGTCTCCTGTTTGGAGGGAGCAGTAACCTGAGCTTAATGTAGTTCATGTACTGCCAAGATCCCATCCATTGCTATCACTTCCCCTACTCCCCTTCCTTCTTATTTGTTGTGTTTTGTTGCCACGTGGTTCAGGGGAAGGACCGAAGCAGCACTCAGGAGCTGTATTTCAGCGCTGTCACAGTCCCCCGGTCCTCCTGCAGCAGATTAAAGAATTATTTTGGTGCCCTGCTTTCCCTGCCCTGGCGAGCAGTAAAACTGCTGCTCCCGTGGGTGAGAGCAGCCTCAGGAAGCTGGGCAGGACTCGAGAGGCAGTTTTTAATGCCACGTGAATTACATCTCATGCGACAGCAGTGTTCTGAGCATCCTGACCTCCCGATTGCACGGCCAATTACTCTTGGGTTCTGTTCCAGGAATGGCCAGGACAGCACTCGTACCCATAACCATGTAATACTGGCAAACTGACAAGCGTATCGGTCATTTTCCAGGAGGTTAAGGGAAGGTGTATTAAACAAGTTCCCATTACTTCAGAGGGTCTGAAGCGAGAGGTAAGGATACAGATGTGAAAGACATAACCTTCAGTGGGTAATTCAGAGCGCTGTGTGTGGAAATGCAGTTAAAGTTGTATAAAGTGAATAAACTGCTGAGCCTGCTTTGGGATACTCTGCACTCACACCACTGAACTGCAGTAGAATTCCAGTTAGATGAAGATAGCAAAAGGGAATTCTGCAGAGTTTCAGGAGCTCAAATCATGGCTTGGGAAAAAATCCAAGTGAGAAGGGAGTTCCAGGTGTCCAAATCTGTTCAGTGACTCAAACAGCAGCAGTTTTCGTGCCACTGATAATACTCAAAAGAAAAACAACAAGAAAACAACAACAACCAAACACCAGGCAGTTCCAACAGTGTGCTTTACGTGGGCTCTTTTTCCACCCACGTCCACTTAGCGTACTTTCTCTGCTTTATTTCAGACTTCAGACTGTGCATGTTGCAGGGAAATCCAACCTCAATGCAGCTGTGGAATTATGCCTGGTATTTCTGCTTTACCTGGACAGGTAGAATGCCTTTTTATCCTGCACCGTGGAACTCTGCCTCCGGGCAGTTCCAGCTCACCCATTCTGCCTTTTGTAGCAGCCTCTCAGTGCGGACTCCTCTGCTTCCAAACCATGCTTTGTATTTCCACAGAGTTTTCAGCAGCGACTCTCATCGCACTACAGCCAAAATCCTCACCCCGTTCCTGGGAAGCTGTGACTTAACCTACCCACAGACCCGAGGCAGGAGCACACACCTGCTGCGTGCCCAGGGCTGGAAGAGGAACTGGGGGTTCAATATTGCTGCTGTCCCCATCGTCGGGCTGCGCATCGCAGAGGTAAAGCATTCCCGTACCTCTGTTGCAATAAGCAGCGGGGTTATGATGTCCCTGGGCGGTTCTCTGCCCTCCCCTCCCTCTCTGCGAGCAGCAGCTTATATAACACGCCGGAACGGAGTCGATAAAGGTGGAAGGAAAAGGTGTATCTCTGACACACGCGGGGCAGACACCGCCCGCTAAATGTGCCTTCCAGCAGCTGTACAAACCGTGCTAATGGTAACGCTGGGAGAACTGAACGCACGGAAAGCACAAACCCAAACCAACCACCAGCAACAAAACGCAACGAATAAAAGCCAACGAAAACAGCAGCACCGCCCCCCACGGCGAAGAGCTCCCGTCCATCCCGTGCTTATTCACTGTGAGGCGTTATGTGTGATCTTACACCGTTTCAGCGGTCGTTTCCAATGCTAACCGTTCGGTGTAACACCGCGTGTCACTGCTCTGTGTAACGCAGCGTCTCGGAGTCGCTGGGAGAGCTCTGTTGGGATCTTTGCGCTTATTGGGGACGGATGCTGAATGAAGAAGGGAACGTGACGATCTATCACCAGCAGTGCCGGCAATTAGAATAGCAGCCCCCATATTCCAGCGCTCCTCTTCAGGCAGCCGTCAGCCCCAGCCGACCCAAAACGCGCCATAACAAATAGCGTCAGATCAGGCAGTTATGGAGCTGCAAACACAGTTTTTGCCAGCCACGTAACTCTATTCTTTGGCTTACACCGAATAGACACCGCCACACACGGCTTTTTATCACCCACAGAGGCACCCAACGCCGCTGAAAGTCCCATTGGGAGTTGCCGCACCTCGTGCCGCCGCGCTGATCGACCTCTGCCTCAGATAGATCTCAGATAGACCTCTAAACGATGAAGCTGAACTGAAGCGGGACTCGGGGCACGGCGGAAGCGGGGCGAGACGGGGCTTTCGGCGGCACGGGGGGCCGCGCCTCGTTGTTGGGGCGGCCCCGCGGGGCTCCTACGGGGCACTGACAGCCGCACGGCGCGGAGGGCGACGCCAAAGGCAAAGGCGTTCGGGAAGGGCTCGGAGCGGCCACACGGCCGGGCAAGAAAGCCGCCCCTTGGGCTGTTTTCGTTATTGACCCGCGAAGTGAATATCGGCGCTCTGAGAAGCCCGTTCGGTTGCCCTTATGGAAATTCTGTCACCGCGGTCAGCTCAGGGGAAGACCTCGGGTAACCCCGCGGCTCGGATCAGCCCTTCACCTCCTCTAAAAGCTCAAAAAGCTTTTAAAAAACCCTCAAAAAGCCCCGATCCGCACGCAGCGAGCGGTCTAGGAGCAGCGTTGACGGCTTTAGGAGGGCGTCGCCTCCTGAGGCGGAGACCGCTCCTCCTCCCTCCTCCCTCCTTCCCGCCTCCGGGGTGCGGCCCTCAGCCTCCGCCCCGCGCCCCGCCTCCCGCCCGCCCCGTTTGCCGTCACGCCTCTCACTGCGTCACACCGCCCCGCCCGGCCGCGGGGTGGAGCCGCCCACACCGCCGGCCAATAGCGGCCCGTCCCCGCCCAGCCGCCCGGAGGCGGTGCCGCCCGCCCAATCGGCTGCGAGGAAACACGCACCGCCCTCGGTTCATTTGCATGCCGCGCTGCCATTGGCCGCGCGACGCACAAGGAGGCGTTCCGTTGAGGGGCGGGGAAGGCGGGGGGAGTGCTCACCCGCAACCCGAGACGGCGGCCGCGCTCATTGGAGCAGCGTCACGCTCGGGGCGGAGCCATTCAAATTCAGAGCCGGC
>PPHD01020770.1:3272-13515 GCA_002909625.1 Bambusicola thoracicus | reverse complement strand
TATTCTTCCCAGAGCAGTTTTTCATGGATGAGTAAGAAGGATCATCCCTTGAGATCTTTGCTGTACTTGAGCAGAAGGTACTCCATGGGTGGGGAGGACTGACAACATACTCTGTTTTATTATGCCTTCTGTATTACTTTTTCCTCCCTTACAAAACAGAGCTTTAGAAAAATTGGCTTATTTGGCTGAGTTCAGGCTTTGGGCCTTCCAACTGAAGCTGGCAAAAATGAAGGAGTTTTTGTTCTCAGCACTGCTTAGCTTTAGCAGGAGAGCTGAAGCAAGTTCAGGGCACCAGAAGGGGAATGCTGTAGTTGCTCATTCTGTACCCACTTGTGATAACCCCAGAGCGTACTGCTATAGGTCTGTCTGAAGCTGCAGCTGAATCCTACTTAATACCCTCTGGATTGAGTACATATCTACTAGGCTATGTGCATCCTGCCTGATGGAAGCCCCATAGCATAGTTGCTATGCTATAGTCTCCTTGTCAACAGATTGCCTGTTTCTTTCCTTGGTTCTGTTCTGGGATGGATTCGTGATAGCAACCAGTCACTTTGCCTTCAAAGCTGCAGGTATGTGGAAAAAGAAAGGCACAATATTCAGATGTGAGGAAGGAAGGGGAGGTATGAGTCAAATAGAGCTGGCTGGGACCACCCTTTGACATAAAAGCAACCTGTTGTTCCCACCATGCTGGAAGATCTTGCTCTTGATTTAGAATTACCAAGTTCAGCCTTCTGTATAGGATGAGCTGTAGGCATGAGGCATTGCAAAATCAGTCTCCTTTCTCTATTCTGATTTAGAGAGGCATGGATTGTACTGCTGTTTCTTTGAAATGTGCTTTGCTCTGAGCTATCTGCAAATGAAGGAAACATGTAGGTGTGGTACTTAGGAGCGTGGTTTAATGAGTAATATTAGAGGTAGGTGGATGGTTGGACTAAGCGATCTTAGAGTTCTTTTCCAACCATTGTAATTCTATTATTTGACACTGAATTTCAAAGAGCCTGAGGTAGGGTATAAGATATGCTGTGACTGAGATGTTGGGGAGAGTAGGTCTTCCCTGGGAGCTGAAGTGCATGTCCATGTTTCAGTGGGGCTTGCAGTGGAAGCAGGCCTGTGGTGTGCCTCAGCCAGCCTTGTTCTGCTGACTTCCCGGGCTCCCCACTTTGTTTTTCCTCTGCTTTGGGATTTGGCCCGGATTATGCTTGGACTGTGAATGCTTCCAGATGTTCCCAGCCCTCAGGGGGACAGAGGCATGCCAGGCCCTAATTGGTATGCAAGCAAGGGGCATATAAAACATTACCTATCCCTTGGCCAACGCCTCCTGCCTGGAGGCTTGCTGGTCACCAGTGGCAAAGGGGAAGGAAAATATCACAACCTGGTGGAACCGTTCCTTTTATTACCGTATCCCTGGGCAAAATGGCCAGCGTGCTAAGTGGCACCTGGATGGAAAGGCAGGAGTAGTATGCAACAGGAGGAAGCAATGAGAAAGCAGTCCGAGCCAAAAGTATTAAAGACCTGAAGGAAAACATTACTTCTCTTGCAGCTGCCAAGTCTATTTCAGTATGTGGCAACCTGCTGAAGTACGTTCCTTTATAGAGGAGGAATTAGAGAGGACAAGACCTTAAATTCCTCCCGTTTGCTCAAGAACTCTAGCAAACACCTCCTCCTTCTTCCCCCTCCTGCTGGTCCGATTTTAAGGAGATTTAAATTTGAGCCCAAAGTGCTGGAACATAGACAGGAAAGTGCTTATAATTTGCAAAAGTGTATATAGTTTCATGGAAAAGCAACATATATACCGAAGCCTATGCCTTTCAAATTCTTCCCAGCAGCCATCTCTTCTGGCCTCAGGACAATGAAGTCTCTGTGTTCAGGCCTGTTTTCAGTCGAAACGGTCCATGACTGCTCTTTTGTGACCGAACAGAATGCAAGGGCGAGCTGGAGTGAGTGCTCGGTGCCTTAATTGCTTTGGGTCATGTGGCTGCCTCTGCTGCTGCAAGTGGCAAAGCACATGCAACTGAGGAGCATCTTTTCTGCTAAGGGTGGACTCAAAAAGGAAAAAAAAAAAAGCCACAGAGGGGAAATTCAGGCCTCTCTTGGAAATCAGAGACAAGGCTCCCATCAGCTTTGACAAGACCAGGACCTCAGCTATTGTGCTGTGACAAATGGATATGTGCTTGCATTCATGTTTACGACAAGGTCGTTGTGAGATAGAAATGCCCTTGGCTTCAGCTGCTAAGAAAATTGGGAGTCCAGCCTATCCACTTGCCCTAGAAAGTCTGAGGCACAAAGATAGAGTAAGCAGACAATGAGTTGCTTGACTGGCAAGCACAAATGTGAGCTTTTGCACTTACAAAGGATTGTTTGTGCAAGGAAAAACTACATGCAGGATGATGAGCATGTGGCCATGACAGCAAGGTCTTCAGAATGAAGAAATCGTATCCAAATCCATCATCAGTTTGATTAAGAAAATGAGGGCAACATTTTGAGTATCATGTAATTTGGCTTTGGAGTGTAAGAAGTCTCCTTGCCTTGGGTAACCAGGAGGCACATTAACTCTTGGACAGTGGGGGCTGCAGGAAGCTGACAATGCTGCTGTTCTCATAGGAACACTTAAAAGAAACCATCTGCATAGAAGACATCATTAGAATATAGGCCACATTGCAGCCTGTTCAAACACTGATGGCCAGATAGTGTTGGCAAGCAGTAGCCTGGAACCAGATTCTCAGACAGTATAGATGTGCAATTGTGCATGTAAAATGCATGTCTAATTGCTCAACTAATTGCTGTGAAGCTATTGCAATCCCATAAGATGGGGAATAAACAGAGACTTTACTTATTCTTTGCCACTACACTTGTTGCACACTTGTAGTAGTGACTCAACTGTGCTAAATATTCATTTGTGCCCTATGTTAGATATGTCAGGTGAGATATGGATGGACCAAAGCATTGTACTGGGTTAGTTTTCTGGGCTCCAACATTATTTAGTTTTTCAGAGATAGTTGCCTGAAAACTGTCAAATCCCCATTTCAAAACCAGAGTCCTAACTCCAAGTGCTGGACTTTGTAATGCAATATAACATAAGTAATTTGCCCAAGGGCATCTGAACTTCTGTTTTCCCTCCCTTCTTTTGGAAATCGAGGTTAATTATGCTTAACTATCCTCATCAGTTAGGCACAAGTCACGTGAGTGATATCTCATGTTTTGTGTTTGCAAGGAATCAATTTCTCTTCAATTTACAGTTCTTTTTATTGCCACTGAGCTAGGTGCCCACTGTTTAGCTGTGACAACTAATACTGTTGTGTGACCACAGCTGCTAGCTCTTAGTCCACGTGTGCAGGCCTATCTGAAGCTGTGCTGAAACTCTTAAGAGGGATGCTGGGTGTCTGCTGCCAACGTTTTGTGAGTGAGCAGACAGGGTTGCTGCCTCACCTTGAACAGAAGGTGGTGGTATTGAGATTCTCTGTCTTTGAAAACGCTCCTCCACCTAAGCATAAGTGGAGCATTACCAATTCATAAGCTCCAAATTTAGGAATTTATAGCACAAATCAAGAGGAACTAGCCATAGAAAGCACTGAAGGTCAGTTGGTGCAGATGCACCTGTACATCACACCACTGCCACGAGTCCCTTTCTGTGAATCTGTGCTGCTGGGAGCACAGTCCATCATTCCAAGATAAGTCACAAAGGTAAAATGTGTATTTAGAAGAGAGGTGAAAAAGAGGTCACACAGCCTTTCAGCGTGTAGTGAGATCCAGAGGTTCTGCAGCTGGGAGAGAGGACAGTCTCCAGCAGTTTGGGTTTACTGATATGCAGAAGTCAAAAACAATGGGATTTAATGAATCTGGTCCGTTTTAAAGTCAGCATATCCTTTCAGCTGGGCGGAAGTCAGGGGTGTTCATAGCTTTGGATTTGAGTGCAGCCAACTCATGAGTTGGGTCCGCTTCCAGAATTTGGAAGCTTTGGAGCCCCTGGGTGCAGCCCTGTCACTTCTAGTTATCGTAATACGGTTCAGATCTCCAAAGAAGCCAAATGGGGCCCAGTTCTCAGCAAAATTTCGATTACATTTCTGCTGAAGAAAAGTCCAGGGACAGTCAGTCCATTTGGAAGTATCTGTTATAAAAAGAGAGGAAAAACTGGATCAAATCCTAGCCCTGGAAAGCCGCAGAATGGGTTTCCTGGTTCTTATTTCATTAGTCTGCCTAACCCTCAGAAACGCATCTGAAATGATACAAAACGTCACGAGAAATGGCTCATTGGCTCCACGGGACTTCTGTGCAAGTCCCCAGTTGCATCAAGGTGCTGGTGTTCACTGATGAGATGCATGGCTTCTTCTAGATGCTCTACTGACATGTAGCTGATGATGGTGATGCTGAGATATATGAATGTGTGTATATAATTTTTTTTCTGTAATGGAGTGACTGAAAAAGTGTTCTTAAACCATGACAAAAAGGCCATGATCCTTTCACAGTGGTGATCTGGAAGTGCTGTTTTACCTCTTTTTCATGGTTGGAAAAGGAAAAACAAGCCCCTTGTGTTCTAAGGCAGATGCTGCTGATTGTCCTTTGTTCCTTCCTCTCCAAACCATTCAATTCCTGGTATCCACATGAAATGCCAAGGCCTTTCAATAAAAATACATGCCAACAAGATGTTGCTGAAGCTCTCTAGGGTTTGGTAGTGGACTTTTCATTCAGCCTTCTCTACTATCAAGAGCTGAATCTAGAGGTTTGGTATCAGGTTCTTGGAGATCTTTCTGAAGCATTTTAAATGCAAACAAAGGGGGTCTTTAACTACTTTCCACTTCTAGTGGCAATAACGAGTTCTACAGTGCCATTTAGTTAAAATAAATGATGCAACTCTACCCTGTTTCTCTATTTTCAAATAAAGGGTCTTTCCTAGTTGTTCTTATCCCATATTGGCCAGACTTCATCCATGTCAGTTCCATCAAGTGCCCAATGTTTTCCTGCTGTAGGAACTGTAGAAAGGGCTGAACAGGGTCATAAAGAGTTTTAACTCCATTGTCACAGCTAGGATATCCCACGTGCTGGCTTCTGGTGAGTCTATGAAGAGGATTTCTGCAATGGCAGACATCTGGATTCTCTACCACTGTAGATTCCTTCATGCCCTTGTCCTACTGCAGGGATTCAGCGTGTCCCCACCTGTGAAATTTTGTGACAATCAATGGGACCTCTGCAAACCTGCAGGGAGAGAAATTCATGGCTAAAGGCAGATAGAAGATGGAAGGAAGTATTTCATTTTTGTTTCCAAATGCAAAACCATAGAGCACTGTGAAGAGCCTGAAGGCTGTGAGGATCTGGGAAACACCTGTGACCTGAGAGTCAGATGATGCTCTGCCTCTTTCCACTTCTCTCTAATGCAGATGTGGATGGAGGCAATCCACTGTTCAGTTTCCAGCCTGTTGTGCTCTGAGGAGTAAGCCGCAGAGGGTGCTCTTGCTCTGCCTGAAAGGAAAAAGTCTGTGCATCTCATGTTCTATCTCTTCCTCCTTTTCTCTTTTCCACCCCCTCCTTTTAAATACAAGCAAACAAGCAAATCTGCTGCTTTGTGAACTTTGTGTTGGAACCATGAAGTCAATGGCAAAGAGCCTTTTCCAAACACCTCCTCCCCTGTGTTGCAGGGAGGCTGGGATTTAGGGCCGAGCTTTGCGGGGCTGTGCAGAGGAGAACCAGGCAGGGAGGGCAAGAGGATGCTTGTTGTTGATCTGCGCTCAGGGGAAAGGCTGTCAACAACAGGCTGGCCTAAAGGAGAGCTGTTCCCCTGCTCCTGGCCTGGTCTGGTGCAGAAGGGGTGCCCTGGCAGACCTTGAGCCGGATGCTCGGTCTCTGGGCTGAGGGTTTCCCTCTGTGCTGTCATCATATTGCTGCTCTGTTCTGGGGAGGTCCAATATGCCATTCTACAGGAGAAACGTGCTGGTTTCCTAATCCTAGATCTGGGCCAGGGTACTTATTATAGCAGCTTGAGGGTGCCTCAGCTTTTCTAGCTGCTGGCCACAAAGGTGACGTGTATCCTGCTGCTGCGTGCCTGTTCAGAGCTGCTTTCTCTTCCCCAGGCTGGGACTGGCATCTGTGGATGCTCTGTTTTTCTTGGCTTTTGTCTCCTCGGGAGGAGGAAGTACCCAAACACTTGTCTGTAAGCATTCATCTCTATCAAAATCATACCTTCCTTTATATGTTCCCTCAGACTGAATGCTGCAGTAGCTCAAAGCCTTACCTGTGGTGGGTTTTGCCTCTCCCTTCATGATAATGATAGGGTCTGTGATGATAACCATAACGAAGGTCTGTGTTTTGGCCACCAGAAAAACATTCAGCTTTCCAATCAGGAATGGCAATCTGTCAAGAAAGTGTTTACCTTACATGCTGCTCGCCCATGGAATGCCTCGGTGCAGGGCAGCTGCTTTGTGCAAATGCACCTTGAGTGTTTGGGAGTATAGGGAATTTTTACAGCCACAGAAAACAGATGGGAGGGATCCCGAGAGGCATTTCAATTCATTGACCTTCCTCAAGACAATGGCAACTCAACTGAAAGCAGACTTTGACTGTACTGCTCTTAGAATCCCCCAGCGATGGAGATTTCACAAACTTTCCATCGTTCCGTTTCAGAATTTCATTTTTCTTACTTTGTTGATAATATCTGGATTACACTTCCCATTCCTCACACCTCTTGGCTAATCAGTCACCAAAGAAACGTTCTTAAGAACATTTTCTCTCTGTTGTGTTAATCTGCATCGTAATTAGAAGATAATACATCGGTGTCGTTTTGGATCTGTATGCTGATTTAGGGACTGCTTAATATGCTTTGGGCACATCAGCAACTTGCATTTCTTGATGTGCAGATAAACATGCTGCTGCAATGCAATACTGCTCACAGTGTAGACTCTAGCTAGTGAAGGGGCCATTGTGTTGAGGTGCTAAGGATTTCCTTGACAGTTGTGGAGGTTTATTCTTTCTTAAAGAAATGCTCTGCAAAGATCTCAAATAGACTAGGAACTACCATGCTTGACGATACCCAGGAGAAAACATTCTTCTAGTGCAGATCGGTGTAAGGTCAGGAGTGAGAAAATGCAGCATAGGATGGAATTTATTCTATTTTGTCCTAAGCTTTACAAAAATATAACAATTTTTAGCTCTCTAAGTTCATGCCACAGCCTACAGTGAAGGGCCAGGTCCTCCGGAGGATGAGTTTCTCCCTCCTAAAATGGATGTTTAAGTTAGGTGGTAATGGGAGGAAAATGAAAGCATGTTAATCTATTTTTCTTTTTCTATTATAATGTACTTTCGAACTTCATAAGGTTTCCCATTTACTAATTTCAGTTTAGCTAAACCGTCAAAAGCTATCAGTAATCTAAAGCTGCTGGAGATATTTATAATTTATGGAACAGGACTTGCTTGCTTAAGAAATTAACAAATAAATCCCCATACCAAACGCTTCAGAGAATACTGAAGTCTTGCTCACGACCATTTGCTAAGAGAAAAAGCCGCAGTCACCAAGTAAATCTCTTGTGCCTCGTTTAGACTTCTATTATATGTAGCTAGCCCTTGAAAATAAGCTGCTTTCTGCCATCCCCTGAAGACCTGTGGTCATGGAACATTTATCCATTTTTCTACATGATTTCAAAATGTATTATTATTTACTTTGATGAACACTCAACATGAGTACCGTGTTTATGGAATTACCTATACCAAAGTAGAGATGTAATAACGCTATTAATCTTCTCATCTGTTCTCTGTGGCCAGTGAAAGGATTAATCATTAATTATCAGAGCCATATGATTAGTTTAACTTGGAATGTTTTAGAAAGTGGGAGCAGTGATTCTTTTTTCCTCTAAGGAGACTATTTTAAGGCTGTTGTTAGGTCTAAGGATGTTTAACTTAGATCTTTTACCGGGAGGCACTCTATGCTACTTCTGGTTAATCCATTTTGAAAGTGGTACAAATGAAAATACTCCTTCCAGAGAAGGGGATTCTTATGAAGGCAAATAATATGCTCTTGGACCTTCCACCGGTCCATTGCATACTCCAGCTTGGTTTTCTTTGAAGAAATTAGGAATTGAAAAATGGACAGAATCATTTATCTACTCCCAAACTTTCCTTGTCAGCTGTAACTAGATGGCAATTTCCATTTGGATTTATTTCTACTTATTTCCATCCTGGTGCGAAATGTTCTTCTCTACCCTTTTATATTGCAGAAAGGAGTTATTTTCTTGCCAAGTCAGACACACACTTCTGGCAGAAACAGTCACACCTACCTTCTCTCAGTAGCTTTCAGTCCATCATGCAGTAGCCAGTAACCTACACAAGGCACACACCTCCTTTGTAATGTCAAATTTTACATACTGAAATCCTCAGCGGGAAGGTCTGCATTTAACACTCTGAGATAAACTTGTATTTCAAAGCCTATCGTGGGTATCTAGGCAAGCAGTTCCTCAGCCCTGCTCACTGTCCTTCCGAGCTGAAAGCGTTGTCATCTTTGACTTCTTATGCAGTGAAAAATGGGGTATTTTTGAAGGATGGATGGATGAATGGGTGGAATAAGGTCACATATTCTAGGGCTAAATGCTTGAGGTGTCTCATGACATAAAGGCATCTTTTGCATCCATTTATTTATCTGGAAGAGGAGGAGTCAAAACTGTTGTGGGAGAGTCACTTTTGTAGACACAACACAGGCTTTGTCCTCTGTAATTTGGAAAAGACCTCTAAGATTGTGTCTAACCATCCACCTACCACCAATACTGTCTGCTAAACCACAACTACACGTTTCTTCAACACCTCCAGAGAAAGTGACTCCATCACCTCCCCGTGTAGCCCATTCCAATGATGATTAAAGACATATCTCAGATTTCTGAGAGAAAGCCTATAGGAAATAGAAGATGAAGGGATGTTTCTCTAGTTCTTTTTCATCTGAAGCTTTTGCTCCTTGGGTCTGTGGTAGCAATATACCACAACAGGGTCTTTTACCCACCTGGATGTAACCACTTTGTCAATTCTAGCTAGTGACAGATGCTTCTTCACAAGGCAAAATAATTTCAAAAAAAAAAAAAAAAAGAAAAAAAACAAAACAAAACAAAAAAAAAACAGGGCAGTGGGAAGCCAGAAAGTCTTGGAAGCATTGAAACCTGGTGACTACTCTTGCAACACAAAGTACTTTAAACCAAAGCAAATAAGAGAAAGGTGGGAATGGGCTGTGCAAGTTTACCTGTTTCCTTATCTCTTAATGTTACTGTAGCCCTTCTAGCAAGGGGAAGAATTCAGTGTACTTCACATTTCTAGCTCAAGCTTTTTGATTTCTGAGGCACTTGACTCAGTCAACAACTTTCTACCTGCAACTTTCTGAAAGTAAAGATTTCATGTAAACTCCAAGCTCCCCTAAGGAAACATGGGGCAGATGTCACCGTTCTTGTAGTTATTCACCCTCTGCCAAAGCACAGGCATGACTGGGGCAGCAGAATGGTAGCAGTAAAATCTAGCGAAGCCAACAAACAAAGGCAGCACAAAGTCAATGTCTTTGCTGAGCCCTCTGTCACAGAGACAGGTGAGGGGTCAATAGAAGTGAGCCAGGTTCAGCTCTCACTCATGGGCAACGTTTGAATGAATCCTGTTGGTCTGGGCTGATAAGGATCCTTCTCAGTGTGTCTGCATTAGTAAGATGGGGCTAGAAAGGTGACAAACATGGCTTTAACTTACAGAAGGACCAACTTTTAAATAAAAAGAGACTACCCTCTCTTTTTCTCTGGAGCAAGTTCTGAATCCTGCCCCATTTGCCCTGTCCTAGCTGCAGTTTCTATGTAATGCTTCCTCAGCCATCTCTGAAGCTGGCCTCCAAACCATGCAGCTATGGGAGAAGTAAGAAGGACAAGCCTTGCGATTGAGCAAATCTCTGGCCAGAATTGCTTTGGTCCAAGATGACTCTATGGAAAAGGGGAGGAAAAAAGGGACTGAAGAATGTATGGCTGTTCTTAACAGAAAGGAGCAAGGGGGCATGAAGTGTTGGCCGTGAGTTTGTTGTCTGCTGAGTGCATTTGCTCACTTGTCAGTCAAGTCTCCTAAGAGCAGGATCCTGTCTGATCCAGTACCTTTTCCTCAAGGTATTAAGTCTCTTTCTTCTTCCCTCATGCAATAGCCCTTCTGATTCTTGCATGTAGTGAGCCTATTCTGAACTGTTATATTCAGGTCTCCATGTTCTTTCCCCTCTCAGCAGCCTGTTTGATTGATAAGAAGCAAACTAACCAGTCTT
>PPHD01020769.1:0-13515 GCA_002909625.1 Bambusicola thoracicus | reverse complement strand
TTTTTTTTTTTTTTTTTTTTTTTCCCAAAAGAATTTTACTTGAAATCCAAAATCCAAAAAAAAAAACAAAATGATCATTTAGGATATGTAATTTCTGTAGCCATGTCTTATATTTGATGTCATTTGTGGAAGAAGCTTCATAAGTGGCCCGTAAACTTCTTGGAAGTCCCTTTCATCATCATAAGCACGTGATTTTTGAATGTTATGGTTTGTACTCTAACTGCTGTTTGCCATACTTGCTGTGTTTACAGTTCTTTTTCTTGTGTTATTTATATTTTTGTGGTGTGAGAATTATTGTTGGAATTTTGAATATCTCAGCATATTTTACTCAGAAATACTTGTTTGGAATTACGTAGGTACAATGGTGATGCTTTTGAGCATTACACTTTTGGTTATTGAAGAAGTGGTAGAAGTATATTTACTACCTTTTTTTTTTACTGCACCCACATAAATCAGTTGAATGCAAAGGGCTGCATCTGGTACCATGACTGTGAGTTACTAGTTTCTAATATACTGGGATTTAATGAATACTGATCATGGTATAGCAGTCCACAGGCATCTGATACCAAAGTAAAATGTTTATAATGTTAAGAGATTGGATTAGTTGAATAACTTCAAAGTCTAAGGCATTTTAAATATTTGCTGTTAATTGAAGTCATAAGCGTTAAGGCTTTACATCTCCTAGAAAAGAAGGAATAAAAGTTTATAGGAAACATTTTTTGTCATCTTCTACATGGTGAGTTTTGTACTGTAATGATCATTTTCAAGTGAAGTTTCTACTTCTGTTACATTCATAGAAAATCTTTGAAACTCTCCATTTTTAACTTGGGACCATGTATATGTTCTTGCTAGCAGATGTCTAAAAATAGCTTCGGTGTCTGGTGTTGGAAGAAATGTAATGTGAATACACATAAAAGAAATTGTAAGGCACTTAGAGTTCTTTCTTGAAGTTCAGCTGGTTTCTGTCTTCAAGATGTGTTTAGCAGAAGTTTGCATTCAGCCTTCTTGGAAGAGTAACGGGAAGTGCATTTCTGCTGTTTAGTGCCATATTCTGATTTAGTATGCTGCTTACTGAACGATTCCTAGGTGAAATCTGTGGCTTGTGTTCACTCACAAAAAGTTGGACATTTTTACTACAGAAATCCTAAAGCAGCTTTTAATGCATGCCTTTCTTTTGCGCTCGTTGATAGAAGTAGTATTCCAAGTGACGCTGAATTACTAAAGGCTTCGTTATTAACAAAAGAGGTCTTAAAACCTTTGGTGTATCTTTTCCAGCAGTGTTTCACTGGGGTTCATATAATCTGTATTGTTTCCAAGGCTTGTGTAATTATAATTTATCAAGAGACGTTCAGTTAGTGCCTGACCCCCTGTAGTTTGCAGGCATGTAAAATGTGCCTTTTGCTGTTGTCATTGTACTTACTGAGCAGAGATTCAGAGCTCCCTCTTCAGCCTGTCTGCATCTTCCTTCAAGAAAGGCAGACCATTTGATGCACAGCTGAAAATGCTAAGAAAGATGAGCAATGGCAAAACTGGAGCACAGGCTTCTTTTACTAAGAGGTCAATACATGCTTCACTATGGGCTCGGACTACTGAATTTACTCAGTTTCACAGGATCTGTCCTAGTCGAACAGTGACTGCTGGAAAATATCTGTTTATCTTATTATAATAGAAGATTTTGTGGGACTGTCAGTGCTGCAACAATTGCAACAGTTTTAGGCTAAACCTAATGTGTAAAATGAGGTCAGGCAGACATTTATACAACTGTGAAAACTGTTTGGTGCTCGTTAGTGCTGCTCCTGATCTGGCCTAGTGCTGGTTGTCTTTTAGAGAAAGGGCCCTGCTTGCATGTTTTTTCATACTCGAGGAAGTGATAACTCTTTAAAACATAACTACTCTATGTTATATAGTAATAGTTTTGGTTTTTTGCCACCCTTACCTACTTGTTATACAGTTTGCAAACATAAAGTTGAGGGCGAGGCTATCCCAGCCATGTACTGAATAGCTGATTAGCTCCTGCTTTCTTCTAAAACATGTCAGTGCTGGGAGGGGTGCTTGCACAGTGTTGGCTCAGGGGCAGAGCTCTGGTGAGAGCATCCATGTCATAGATACTGACACAGGGAAAAGTGTCCAGAGAGGAGGATACGTAACAGTAGTCTGCTGAATGCCCTGCTTATCTGTTAAATAAGAGAACCTTTAGACATAGTGGTATGAAAGTTGCTTCTATTAACATTGGATACTATGAACTTAATTAGGGCATGATAACCTTTATGTTAATACAGTGTAAGGCAAGGAAAAAATGAAATGTTGGAAGTATTTCATGTAGTGGTGATTACTTTTGGCTGTTACTTCGTAAGCGGTATCTCGACGTACAAAAGTGAATTTGAGACAAAGAAATGTGATTTTTTAACATTACTGTGAGAGGCACACAAAAGCTATCCGCAATGGAAGACCTGAAAATATTTTTTTTCCTTTCTTCCTTTAAAAGCAAATGAAAAAAAAACTGTTCAAGAATAAACTTCAGAGAGAGGGAGTGGGGAGTTATTCTGCAGTAGCTGTTCTTAATATTGGTGCTACACAGATCGTTCCATCAATATTCTTATTTAAGATAATACAATCAGAAAGATACTCTGACTTCCTCTCTAATGTTGATAATTACTTTCTATTCTGGCATATTCTTTTTGCTTTCTGGAAGTACTTTCTTAATACAGTCTCTTGCTCTATTTTCTTGATGGTATTATCCAGGGGGGAAAAAGACATTCTGGCAGGTGGGAACGAGTGGATATATATCGCTTTTATATATAGCTGGAGTTTTCTGTTATGCTTTATTTTCTTACTTATTTTTCTGTATTTGGCTCTGCTTCCTGTATGCTTACTTACAAGCCAGAATGTTTGATATCCCGTGTAAGTTGCATCGAAATGCATCAGAGGTCTGTTTGTTACGTAATCCTGTTTCAAATGCTTTGAGATTTTTAAAGTCTTGACTATGAGAAGCCATTTTTTACAGCTTTCAGACCCTATAGGTTTAAGTGTGTATGAAGCAGAAATGACCCGAAATTACTAGCGGTTTGGCAGTAAGTAATGCACAGCAGTTGATTCATAATGTAACTATATTTGACCTACTGTGCAATAGTGAACTGTAATATAATGAAGTTCCTTATCTCACAGGAGAGATTTAATAGAAAGCAGAACGGTAGTTGTAACTTCTAAAAGCTGACTTGTTTGTTAATCTTGCTAGGATTTTGGTTGTCCTTTAAGAACAAGGGAACATCAGAGGTATGGAAGTTGTATGTTTATTTAAAGGTAGAAGCAATTATTAGAAAAGGGGTTCAGAAATCATGCATTAAAAGAAAGAAAATGGAAGCAGGCAGGCAAAAATAAATGTTGGGAGTTTGCAGTTTTGTTTTATGCAAACAAGTGGTGTCTTAAAATAATTGCGCAAGCAAAGCCATTCAATGAAAGGAGATACTTTGCATCATAAAGTGCAAAACACGTGCCAAATAGGCAACTCCATTTGATTCTTTTCAGTTGTATCTGAATAGGTTGTCTGAGCTGTAGGAGCAGGCTTGGTAAATGTTTTGTTTCATCAAAGACTGAAGTAAGTGCTGAAGTAGGGCAACATCATCCAGGGACTTACATGCGTCTTTATATCCATCTTCCTCAGTGAGAGTGTTGAGGAGGTATCTAACAGTGATTCATTCTTTTCAAGTGGGTGAGCTGAGGTTGTCTAGGACACTGTGGAGGGGTCAAACAGAAGGTGCCGGAGTAGCTATGGATACTCCTCAATAGAGCTTCCCCTGAAGGGACTAGATGAGGTTCAGTGGAGAGCTACAAGGAAATGAGAAATGCAATCTCTGAGCTGATGATTAAACTATGCAAATCTCATTAAGATGCTGTTCTGGAGAATAGTGGGATAACAAATGCACTCATCTTGTCCAACTGTTGTTGGACCGTATGTACTGAAGGAGCTGAGGAGGTGATTCTGGGTGCTGTACGGGTAATTTGCTTAATCTTACATACTAATAAGACTGATGGCAGCGGTCTATTTTAAGATGATTGTAAAGAAACTGAATTATTATATTTTGAATAGAGCTGCCTGCACAGTAAACTAAATTTCTTTAAGCCTCTGAGCAAAATTACAGATAAAAATGTGTACGATAAAATTGATTATTCTTTAGATTCTTGGAGAAAATCCCCCCACTGAGAAGAAGTCATCAAAAAGACCAAGCATAAGTAAAAGTCTGTTGTGACTAAGAGAAGAAAATACTCGGGGGTAACTGTTCTGTTTGTTACTAGATAAGCCAATTGTTAAGAAGTGGAGAACAGAAAAGAAGAGTGCTCTGTTTTGTCTAGCTGCGGATCGGGGCTCCTTTAAAAGAGCGTTATCAAAAACCCTTTCCGTACTCTCAGAAATTTGAGTATCATTTCCCCATGAACAATCCTTTTGATAGGAGAGTTAATGAAATGTTGTCGCAAGACTTGAGACTTAAAACTTGAGCTGTTTATTTTGGATGAAGTGATACCAGCTGATGTCTTGCTCTGTTTCAACTGGTGCATCTCGTTAGCGTCTTGAAGGGATAACATGAAAAACGCAGTGCCCTTCTCATTTAAGATGCTCCATTGTTTGTTCCCTCTGAAGCTGATGAGAGGTCAGGTCCTTCCTTTCAGCAGTATAAAGAAGTTCATCACTGCTTTGTTTTGCTTCTCGTAAAAGAAATGGCTTGCTTGCTATTTTTTATTTACAAATGTTTGTTCACAACCTGAAAAGGGCACACACGCTCCAGACAAAACTTCTGTTTGATAATTGCTTAGAGCAGTTGCTGGACAAGTCTTGAAAGAATTCACGAGGAGGCAGGAAGAATAACTGAGCAACCTCAGGTCAGCTGGAAGTTTGTGTGGTCACTTTTAGGACAGTGTACAGAATGCCTATGGGTAAAACTCACACATGTATCTGAACTCGGAAGCTTTGCCAATTTCTCTTATCAGGGAATGCAGATGAGATGTATGGACATGCCTATTGAAAGGGGCTAGCATTCTTTTTGCAGTTCTTTTTGATTGGTGTGTCAAGTGAAAGAGTAGAGAGCAATCCATTGAGATAAGAAAATGAAGGAGGCCAGCAGAAATAAGCTGTGCCTCAGAAAGGATGTTTCAAAAGGATAAAAGTATAGACTGACAAGCAGAGGGTGAAATGGTCTGGAAAACGGGCTGATAACTGGCCAGCATGTAAAGAAGCATAGGAAATAATCGTTGTGAGAAGGAGTGGAAAAAGCAGTTCCAAGGCTGAAGTGTACAAATCTGGGTTCTGTGCTGATGCCTATATCAGTACGGCAGAAACAAACTTAGGGTGATTGTTCTGAAGGGCTTCCTGGCAGTCAGCTGGGCTTTGGGAAGTCAGCGGATCCATGGGATTGGAAAGTACAATCGCAAGGCAGGGAGTCTGTTTGAGGGAAGTACTTTGCAGAAACTGGAGCTGGGGTAAGTTTGTGTTTTGCTCTTAAAAGCAGCTCTTGTTTTATTGGGAGGCTTTTTTTGACTGCACACAAAAGGCTATCTTGGCTTGCTGGCAAATTGTTCAATTGCTGTAAAGGCACCTTATTTCTGGCAAGTAAACTTCACAGGAGTAAAAGTTCTGGAAATAAAATGTTGAATGTTGTAGTTTCACAGTCTAAACCCTGCTTAGAGTAATATATTCTGTTCTGTTACAGTCAAGCAAATACAGAAATACCTGAGAGTAAAGAAAAAAATAATACGTATTTTAACTGTTTAACCGAGAGGGGGAAGGCTAAAAGAAAGAAAAGGTTTGGTACCACTAGTTACAATGCTTTTCTTGAATAAGTCGTTAATGTGTTTCTGTTTGTCTTATTGTAATAGCTTAAGAACAAGGTGATTATCAAATGAAAGAGAAAGATGTAAGTCATTTTAAAACGAGAGAAAAGGAACATTATTTCTTACATAACATGTAATTAACCTATGAAACTCTCTCCCAGCCTATAGTACTGAGGTGAAAAACAGAACAGAATTCAGAAATGATTAGAAATACATTTGCATAATGAGAAAATCCACAATTATTTTGTAGGATTTTCAGCAGGTTTGAAAAAGAAAGATTCCTGGGAGTATTGCCAGCTAGTACCTGGTTGTGAAAGGCTGAAGTGAAGAACCGCATTATAAACAGGTTGTATAATTATCTGGCATTACTTGCATTTAACCATAATGTAAGCTTGGCTTTATTTCTTTGAATTGCCCTTTGAGAGCGCATCTTTCTACTGGCTGCAGAAGAAGCCTGGGGAGATGAGCCTCAGACAGCCAGCACTAAGCATTGTGCATAGCCACCTCATTCCCAGCGTGAAGAGTGTTGATGGCCGTTCGCCTGTGTTTTTGGCCTGTGAAAGAAATTAGTTATATCCACTACTTGTTAAGGAAGACTAGCTCTTTCTATTTTGTATCAGGGTTGAGTCAGTTAAGTGCTGTGCATCCCAGTGCTTCAGCTTCCTTCTGCAAGCACATTTTTTATGTTTGGTTGTTTTTTTTTTCATTCTCTGTATGTTGAGTAATTCCTATGGATTTAAGATACACTATCACATAAATCCACTGTTCCATATATTCATGTTAAATGTGACTTTTATGTGAGAGAGGGTATTAATTTTGTTCTTCGGAGTAACTATTATCTCCTAAGTGCTAAAATCCTGTTAATTCTCATGCAGCTAATCCTCAAATAATAATTCACTTAAACTGAGTTCACAACAAAAATAACTGCTTATGTGCAAGTGAATTGTAATGTGGCCTGTGACTTGTACCTTAAATGCAAATGCATAGGTAGCTGGGAATTGCTCAGGAGCTTTTTCACTGTCCTCAAAAAGTCACGGTCTTTTTAAAAAAGATAAGGAGCAAGTATTTTAAAGTACAGAAGCTAAAAGTTGTAGAAAACTCCTAGCAAAAGCTTAGAAGAGAAAACTATAGCCAAGAATGAAATAGAAGAAACGCGCACACAAAAACCAGTAATGCCTAGTATTTCTGATCAGAGATAGTAAATAGTCAATACGGAGGCAGAAGACACTAAATATTTTTGTTCAGATCTTGGGAAAAAGGCAGATAGGGTGTTCACACTGTGGGATGTGTGATAACCCGCTCTGTGTTTTTCACAGTGTTTAGGGGGGGAGGCCATTGAACCCTTATGTGATGGTTTTAAGTCTAAAGCCCAGACAACAGATGTCCTTGAGTTGTGAAAGAGCAGGCCGGAGCTGTTGTTGATCATGCATACAGGTTTTTGATAGTTCTTAGAAAACAGAAAGAGTTGGATAGGACTTGAAAGTTGCCACAGGACTGATTTCAGAGTGGGATGACCACTGAAAATGTAATGCTGTCAGTCTGGCATTAGGCCTGAGTGAAATAACAAAATCATTGGGGTGATTAATTTAATAAATGTAAAGAGTAGTAATTAATGATAATGAGTCCTGGCTCATGGAAAATAAGTATTATGTTAACTATAATATTCTTGATGTAGCTTAGCATCTTTAAAGTAAAACAGTTAAAATTAGTACAGCTTTTTTAACACATTTTGCTTTCAGCTTGCATAACATCTTCATTAGTAAGCTAGGGTGATGCAAAGTCAATACAATATCTATTGAAGTGTATAACAACCAACTAATATGTGTAATGTCGTCGTTGCTGGGGTGAGTGGATTTTCAGGGATGTTGTTGAAACCGGGGATCTGGTTTCAGCCTTGTTTTTCCTCATGGTGTAGGGCTCCAAGTGGGGAGTTCCTGAGCCTGAAGTCGCTGGCGTCCGTCCCGTGTGGTGTGCGGCCATGGCAGCTTCTGAAGGAGCAACCAGGTTCCTTACCCATGCACTGAGAACAGTAAAACTGTAGGAAGGAGTGTGGTAGGCAGATGGAGCAGGCTATGTCATCTATCTTCATGTGTCAGAAATCTGTAGATAAAGTGAAGTTACTTGTGTTAATATTTGCTGAAATCAGAGGCTGCAGAGCGCTCTGTGATGAGGAATACAGGCCACTGTTGCAGAGCAAACTGATTCACACCTGTGTTTCTGGGAAACAACATGTTTTGTTGCAGCCAGATGTGAAGTTCTGCTGTGGGAGGAAAGGAGTGTGAAGCATTTTTAGAAGGTGAGGGAACGTATCCTGGAAAGCAACAACATGAAAGGGATGTTTTAGTGAATCTGGTGATTGTTTATTCAAAAGATCAGTTAATCACATAAAATTGAAGCACCTATTTCATCTACTGTCATTGGTGTCACTCAAGACTGACAACTTGACTTTGATCCACAGGTTAAAACAATTAGGTGATTTGTTGCTTTCACCTGTCAAGCAAATGGCAATGGGCTGAGAGCTGCGGCTTTGGCTCCAGAAGGTGCTGTACATCATTCACACCTCTGTCCATACCTTTGTGAGGCTGACAGCTACTCTTGGCTCTGTGGGAATGAAGGATGTTTTGCAGACTGTGCAGCCTGTGGAAATTCAGTTTAAAGCAATGATGGATGAAACCTGTCCTTCTAGTCATTCTTCCATCATGGCATTATAGGTGACTATTTGGGCATGCATTCTCTTCTCAGGGCCTAAGTTAGGCTTGTTTTTTGCATTTACTGCCTCTTTCAGCCCCTCTGAAATCCTGTATGATTGAAACAATGATGTGTGACTTTCCCTACAATCTCTGTGGTCAAAAATGGTCTTTCACTTTCCCTGTGCTGGCCACAGTTCTGTATTTCCATTGTTGGAGATGTTCAGTGAATAGCTACACTATTTTGTTTCAGGAGTCGGTATCAAGTCTTATTTTATTTAGTATTTCTCTGGTGCTGTTGTTTGTTTGTTTGTTTGTTTTATGGTTTGCATCACTCTGATTTGCACATTGTCAATTACAGTATTACACCTTAGTAGCTCTCTTCTGTCGCTATTAATAGTAACTTATTCTGATTGATGGTCAGAAAAAAATAGATGAGTGAAACGGGCCTGATAAAGACAACTTCTAAGATTCTGCCCATTTGTTTCCCATGCCACTTGAATTACAAGTGCTTTCCAGTCTCACCTTTTTTCTTTGGCCTTTTTCCCCTTGAAATTTCTGCACAGGGTTTTAGTAACTTAATAGGAAACTGCAGGGTCATTTGCTGTAGTATCAGCTTCAAGCGTTGGCTTTGAGATTCCTCTGTTCATCTGATCTTTTTCTCTGTAGTGTTTGCTTTCTTCTGCATCTCTTTCACTTTGCAGATGTGTAATTTCTCTAGGCATCCATCAATCTGTCCTGTCTCTGCTATCCCTCTTCCCTGAAAACCCTATGTACTCTGAATTTACTAATTGTTTGCTCTGTGCTGCTTACCTCAGGTATCTTGAATCACAGTAGTTCTGGGCGTTGTCCTTTTTCTTCAGGTTCAGTTTTTCCATTCCTCCTTGTATCAGAAAGTGCCTGAGAAGTGTTTCTCAATTCAAACTGATTTGTTTTCATAGGTCTGTTGGATACTAATGCTGTGAATTTGCTTTTCTTGATTTTGTTTTTCAGTTTCTTAATATAAAGGTTATAGCTCCTTTTAATGACCGCATTTCAGATTTTAGTTTCATCTTGGACTCATGTTCTTGAATCTCAGATTCGCACAGCCATCATTGATAAGTTTCTTTGAGTAGTGGTGATGTTATATTGCCACGTTTCTGTGGTTTTTTTTCCATCTCTTTTCCTTTGTGGGGCAGCAATAGTGTCTTTGCAAGAACTGTCTCAGACATTAAACACAGGTCAGTGACATTTTGTCAAGTTGGATGATGCCTCATCAAATCTTCTGCTGAAAGCATCTCTTTCAGTTTCTTTGAGGTTGTAATCTATTTTGGAATTAGGCTCACCTAGCACAGAGAATAAGCTGTGTTTGGTATTTTGACTGGCATGCTTTGGAGACACTTGTTAAGTATGTCTTTGTCTGTATTGCTCTGATCTCCCATCAGAGGATAGAAGTGTAGGAGATAGAAATCTGGCATAAGTTTGAATTGCTCCTTGTCATGATGAACAACAGTTTCTCGGGATGCTCATCTTTGCTACAGCCTGAGGTTCGTGTGATGTTTGTTCTTTAAAGTATTTGTCATAACAGTCAGTCTGCTGTGATCTTAAGCCCGAAGTCCTTCTCACTCACGGTTTGTAGTAGCTTGATTTGAAATACTGCTCTTACATACCAGCATTAAGTTCTAGGCTGTTTCTCAGTGCTAGTATCACAGTTTCTGTGTTTGTTACAAGCTCTATTGCTAGAAGTTTCATCTAATACTGTGGCAGCTGTGTTTTCTGTTGAAGAACCTTCATTATCAGAACATATTTTTGTAGCTAGTGAGTTTTATGAGGATAAACGACTGAATCATGCCTTAGTACATCCTATATCCTGGAGCACTGAGAGGTGGTGAGAACAGTAGCTGATGAATTAAGTGGGGTTGGAAGAAAGATATGAATATTAGTTGGAAGAAATTTAAAGCAGTTCAGTTGTTTTTAACAAACAAAGGAAATTAAGGGATATCTGTTAATGAGTACCTGGTGATAGTGACTAGAAATTGTAGATTCTCAGTCTTTGCAGGCGTTTTCAGCACTGAACGTCATTCATAATAGAAGAAGCTGACATGCATACAGTAGGCTGTCCATGTCTCAAAACCTCCAGAGAAAGGTTAGCAATTACACCAAGCAAGGTCCTGATTCAGGTCCAAGTACAGGTGCTGAAACAGCAGCTTAACAAGTGTAGTTCTTTCCTCTGTGTTCCAAGCAATAGGGTGAAGTAATGGTGGTTCCTTCTAGCTTCAAAATGTGTAAGTCAGGGAGAGGTAGATAGGTGGCTGTTTAATTTAGTTTTGTATGTTTCTATTTTGTGACTCCAGCATTGTTCTTCTTGCTGAGGCGTTATCATTTTGCCACGACTCTGTTACAAGGCTGTGCATAGTATTACCAGACTGCACTATCTCAGTTGCTGTGAATTCTTTATCCACCAGCCAGTGCCAGCCTAGTAAGGTTCTTCTGTTTCTATTTGAAAACTGCTTTCTGTGTTGGATTTGGTCAAATGAGTCATGCTAGCTTTTATTTAAATTGGCTTTATTTTTAACTGTGGTGATGACACTGCAGATTGGAGGGGAAAATGGGAATGATTTTGAATAATATCAATGTATACAGTGAGAGTACTTTATTAAAATATATGTGATTTTTATTTGCATCGTGAATTACAGTTTCTAGTTGCTGTCATTCTTTTGCAAAAAAAGATAACGCTAATATTTTTATGTTGTATTTATCAAGTACTGATAGAGACAGCTCTTCTTTCCTTTTAGGAATCTGGGTAAAAATGGCTTATCTAACAGTAGTATTCTATTGGATAAATGCCCACCTCCACGACCACCGCCTCCACCATACCCTCCCTTGCCAAAGGACAAGCTGAATCCACCTACACCTAGTATTTATGTAAGTAAAGTAAAAGTAATTTGCTGACTGTATCCTGTTAATTATTTGGGTATCTGAATTACATTATGCAATTATTTTAGAGATGCACTGTTCACAGCTGAATTCTAGTTACAGTGTATGAACAGGAAAAATTTTAGAATTGTGCAGTTGTGAGTGAAGAACAGCTTCAAAAAATTAGGTTTATTTATTATTTATAACGCTGATGGAATAGGAAAAACAGTTTGCGAGTTATAATGCAGAGTATTTCAGGTGTATTCGTACATTATTTGCAAATGACAGTTTCAGTGATAAATAAGCAAATGATTAAACTGAACTTTCCTAACAGTCTATTTCAAAATATAGTAGGGAAAATTAATTAAAGCTGAGATGATGGTAACAACAAAATGTCATCAGTTAGGAAAAGAAAAGTTTTATTAATAGAATAATTCAGTTGGAAGGGACCTACAAAGATCATTGAGTCCAACTGCCTTTTAGGTAGATTTTTTTTTTTCGCATGCAGCCATTGAAACTCCTGTTCTAGAAATAAACTTCTGTAATAGCTTTATGCGGTATTGTAGATAACTTTCTTAACAATGGAACTGTAACCTGTAGTGTGTCCATCCAGCTAGTATAAAAACCTCGGGATAGCTTTGCTCAGCCAAACTCTGGGACCAGAAGCGCTTGACAGTCTTGTGCTACTATCCAAGCAGTCTGCCTAAGCACTAGATTAGGTTGGAAGCAGGAGCGCTGCTCTTAGTGTTGAACCTGAGTTAATCTCCCTAATTAAGAACCCGTTATAGCTTCATTGAGTATTTGCAAAGCTGATAAATCTCCACGTTGCAGCATTCTGTGTAGATGTGCCAACATGGGTCCCGGTATTTAGGAACTGTGTTGTTTTGTTTACTTGAAAGAGACGTCTTCAGCATATATTCAATCTCTATCTACAGTGTCACTGATACTTTCTTCACAGTCTGTCTGCAGGATTTTAAAAGATTCATAGCAATTAAAAATAAAAGTGAGAAGAAACTGCAGCATAAAATCGAGGTTGCAGATGTACAAAAGCGTAGGAAAAAGAAATCAATTTTTCTAGTTAACATGAGCTATACTCTGAGAGTGCTCTTTTTAATTATACTGTTTCTTGTATACATTATCTGTAGGATTAGTTTTTGAAATTCTGAAAAGAATGTTAGTGTATTATCTCGCTCTTCAGAGAATTCTGCAGATTTGGAGAATTTACGGGGCTGCTGTCAGATAAAGAAATAAACTGCAGGAAACCTGAGTTGCAAAAGCCGAAGCAACCTGGGAATAATTCGTGCCAAGAAATAAATTACAATAACGAATTAATTTCAGAAGGAGTAAACCCAGCTTATAACATGGAAATGGTTGTATGATGTTGCTATTCAATTCCCTCGATGTGAAGAAATGAATAAAGTTCCTGTCTTCCTTCTGTTGCTTCACATTTTTTGTTGTTCTTTCTTACTTTGCAAACAAGAAGTCTAAATTTGTCTGATATCTAATACTGCATTGTAATTTTACAGTTGGAAAATAAACGAGATGCTTTCTTTCCACCTTTACATCAATTTTGTACAAATCCAAACAACCCTGTTACTGTAATACGTGGCCTTGCTGGAGCGCTTAAATTAGGTAACTTTAATTTGGTTACGTTCTCTTTGTAAAAAAATACATATATATTTTTTAAATGATGTTTCTCAGTTCTTAGAAGTGGATATTTCATTTCTGTAATACTGCATTACTGTTCTGTTTAGATTAATTAAGGGAAGATGTTGTCTCTTAACTCACTACTATTTCTAATCTAGACCAACTTAAAAAAAAAAAATGTTCCATCAGATATTGTTGATCACAGACAGAAACTGAGCTGAGGGTATGGGAGCTTTTACACAGACCTTTTTTTTCCTGTAAAAACTATGCCTATGTGATTTTGTGCTTTGATTTAATGATCTCGCTGTGAACATTCATAGAGCGCTAATTTTCTGAAAAATATTTAATTGTTAATTGAGTTACATGTGTATATGGATTTGTAGTTGGAATATGGTCTGTAAAATAGCTGCCAAGGATTTTTTAGGCTTCTGCTGTTGCATAGAAAGGCCTTTTAAGCATTACC
>PPHD01020768.1:0-13515 GCA_002909625.1 Bambusicola thoracicus | reverse complement strand
CCAACCCTTTTCTGGCTCTCTGCAGGGCTTGTTGCAGTTGTACATACATCCATTGCACTGAGAAGTGGGCAGGGGCTTGTAAAAGTGGTCACAATGCTCTAGATGTGTTCTTGTGGTTACTGAATAGAGAGAAACAATTACTTTGCTCAACCTGCAAGCTAAAGCCCAGTAATTTTGTTGGCATTCATTGCCATGAGTGCACACTGCAGACATATGTTTGACATTTCAATAAACTTTCTACGAAGTTTCTCCTGAGCCATTCAGTGCCTGGTCAACAGTGCTGCACTGATAGTGCTCTGTACCGGTTGCAAGATTTTGTATTATGTTCAATTTTATGAGACTCCTGTCATCCATTCCTTCAACGTGTCAAGAGGCTTCTGGATAGCAGCATTCCCTTTCAGTTTTACTGCTCCATCCAGTTTGGTGTCATCTGTAAACTTGATAAGGGTGGAGCTGTGATTCATTATGCAAGTTGTTAATGAAAATGTTAAAGTGTCAACCTCAGAGGAGCACCACTGGTGGCTGACTACTGGCTCTTGCTTTGATTCTCTGAGCCTGAGGTTCCAGCTGGGTTTTGGTCTACCTTGTATTTCTACAATGGCTTGGGTTCGAAGGGACCTTGAAGATTACCTAGTTCAATCCCCATGCCTTGGGTAGGGTTGCCAATTGCTAAATCAGGCACTAGATCAATTCACCTAGGGCCCTATGCAACCTGGCCTTGAACACCTCCAGGGAGATGCATCTGCAGCTTATCTGGGTAACCTGGTCCAGTGCCTCACTACCCTCTGAGTAAAAAATGTACCCCTAACATCTGAATCTCCCCTCTTTTAGTTTATAACTGTCCTCCTTTGTCCTATCACTATTAGACCTTGTAAAAAGTTAGTCTCCCTTCTGCTTGTATAAGCTTCCCTCAAGTACTGGAAGGCTGCAGTGAAGTCTCCCACAAGACTTCTTTTCTCGACACTGAACAAGTCCAGCTTCCTTAACTTTTCTTCATACAAGAGGCATTCCTGCCCTCTAATCATCTTTCTGGCCCTCCTCTGGACCTGTTCCAACAACTCCACATCTTTCTTGTGCTGGGGGCCCCAGATCTGGGCAAAGTAGTTCAGATGAAGCCTCCCCCTGGCAGAGCAGAGGAGGACAGTCATCTTTCTTGCTCTGCTGACCACGCCTCCTTTGCAGCCCAGGATGCAGTTGCCTTTCTGAGATTCTACCTTTGCAGTCTACATCTCACAGTTTGGCCACAAGAGCAATGTAGAAGACTCAGAAATCTTGCTAGAGGCCAGATGATACTCACTGTTCTCCTCTTATCAATAAAGCTTATCTTTTTATGATAGGAATTAATCAACTTAGTCATGCATAGCTTGTCAGTAGTAAGTCTCCTGACAGTTCTGATTCATCTTCTTATCATTCCTATAACAAGGTGATTTCTAAGGGGATATTTGGTCCATTGTCTCAGGTAGTAGAGCAAGATTGACCAGTCTTAGTTCCTTGATAACTCTTTCTTGTTAATGCTAAAGATGGGTGTAACACTTGGTCTTTCTAGTTGTTGGCTGCTGTGACCTTTCATTAAAGAAGCTGCTGCTCTAGCTCTGTTACAGTTCTGCTGAATGAATTGTAGAGGAGGGAGCTGATTTTTTTTTCTCATCCTTGCTGCTCAATTAAAACCTGCCATAACATACTAGAGGCAAGAATGTTGTTTGTTTCTGTCTTGAAATTTTGACTGGGATGAAAAACTCTGTTTGTTGTCCTGTATAAGAGGCATAGCCTAGAAAGTTTGTCTTGAAAACTATTAGCTGAGTAATGTAAAGCTAGACTTCATTCCTCCTTGTAGCTGCTACCTGCCATTTATTAGAAGAGCAGCAAAATAGTCATGTAAACTGTATACAATACTTTATATTAAAAAATCTCAATAATGTTGAGTTGCACGTTATTTAAAAAAAAATGCCATGAAAGAGTAGTCTGTTTATTTACCTCTGAAGACACATTAAGCTTGAGCCTGTGCTATTTTTCACCTGTAGTTTCCTCAGTAAGGATGTGCTTTACTGTGCTACTTCACTAATGTGGTTGCCTAAAGGGAACATTTTTAATCATATGATTTTCCTGTACTGCAACCTTATATATTAAAAATGTTGCGCAATTTACTGTTCTCAACTTTTCAGGGAAACGCTGTTGATGTGTTTTGTATTTTTGTATTTTTGTTAAAATTTGTTTCTTATCCTTTATGCTAAAGCAATCAAGCTATCTGTATGCTGGAGAGACGTGAGAAACCCACTCCAGATATGTTCGGAGAGCTACTACAGAATGCCAGCACTATGGGAGACCTGAGAAATTGTCCGGTTAGTATGCTCAGTTTTCTTCTGAGCAGGGCAGGCAGGACAGAAGAGTTAACAGATTACACTCATACCTACTTTTCAACTCATGAGCATTTTTCAAGATTTAGTTCACTGGATTGATAAGGAAAAGGATAGATGAGATTTTTCTTTGGGTTTGAATTCAGTACTTCTCAGTTATTTAATGAAGAAAAGGAAAGCACTGCTGATGAGTGCATCCTTGACTAGAGAGAGAAGTGTTGAGAACAGGTATGAATTGGGTGGAAAATAAGGAATGAGTATTTTTAGAAAGTTAGAATCCACAGAAAAGGTTATGAAAGGTAATAAATTGGAAATGTTTACATTGCCCATAGGGAATGGGTGCACAGTTCATTCCTATTCAAGACTATATTGCAGTTAGAGTGCCTACTGTATGTTTGTTCAGCCTTGCTGAAGATTGCTGAAGCCTCCAATGCCAACATATGAAGCAGCAATTCTTCTTCTTTTATCCTATGAAGAAATTTCTCAGACCTTACCTAAAGAAACAGAAGAGAAAGAGAATGTGGAGACTTCATCTTTTTATGGGAGATATGCATGTTGGCAGTGGTTTTGATTAGCCAGGCTTTTTAGGAGGAGTGTTCCAGAAATACATCCAGTTTCTCTGGTAATTTTTTTTTCCTATGGAAGCAATGTGTACCATCTGCAATAAGAGCATGAGAAAAGATGTATTTCTTTCTTAAAGAATCTTCCCAGTAGTACCATGCTGTGGCACAGGTTGTAGAACTTCTGCTCCAGTTACTGTAATTGCATGTAGAAGGTCAGTTGTTTTGCCTGGGTAATCTTCCATTCAACTTCACTCACAACCTTTCAGTTGGAATAAATTTTACTATTGATACTGTACTTGCATCATGTAGCCAAAATGTTGACCAGAGGGGAAGAGAAAAGGACAGCCACTTCCTATTGTTAGAGGGTATTCCAACGGTGAGGGCTTGTAGGCTAGCCAGTATATCTGCAAGAGCTATGTCAAAGGCAGGAACCATCACAGAAAATCTGAGGGAGTATTGTTTCAACTTTCTGAGTGAGGTATGGGAGATGCTGACCAGAAAACGCGTGATGATTTGCATTTAACTGGTATATAACCTTTTAAAAATAATTACTGTCTATTCGAAGTTGATAATCATTTTAAGAGCTGCTGCTCTTAATGTTGCTGCTTAAAAGTGTTTACTGCTATGCAGTAAAAATCTAACAATCTGACTGAATTATAAATGCATACATGAATTAGCTTAAGAAAAATAAAAATGGTTTTATGTAAACATAGCTTTTTTCCCCTTCAAATCATAAGGCTTTGATTTGGTTATAAAACAAGTTTGATATCTTTTTCTACCTTTTAATTTGGGTACCTTCAGATCCAGGGCTTTAAATAAGTACGTAAGAGCAATCATCAAACTTCTTTACATATTGATTAATACTTTAAGCAGGGAATAGCTGCATAATTGTTGCTTTGTGTAATGCTACTGTTCAGTGCCTCATGAGCCTGAAGTTTAGCAGTACAGGCTCTAGCAGGAATGGCTTGTGTGTCCGTTCCCTGCGGTTGCTGTAAGCATTTCCGTTCTATGACAACCTCCCTCCCCAACAGCCCTCTGTAGCTTTTAACTTTGAAACATTAACTTTTAGTCTCCATTCAAATACTAAATTCTTTTCTTGGAGGGGATATTGGTGAATATGTGGTTTTGCTTACCTTAGTAAAGGAAATGAAGATATTCATATTTTAAACGACAACAAAAGTCTTAAGATATTTAATAACTAAAACATGATTATTTAGTAGAAAGACTAACACTTCTTTTTCAAGATGAACTGGTTTGTAGCTGTGAAACAGCTGAGTGAAATTGTTTGCCAGCTCTTGCTGACCCTGTCTCAGTTTATTTGGGAAGCATTCTTACTGATGTTTAGCTAAGACTGGACTAGAAGCTTCACTTGCATGACTTAATAGGATTTCATATTATTCCTGTCTTGCAAGAAGTGCTTGTGTTAACTAGGAGAAGCAAAGATGATGACTATTTGAGAGTAAGATAGTTGTTTTTTCATTCATTTTGGTGAGATAATCCACAGAATTGCTTGTACTTCGAATGTCTGTTGCGAAGTATGTATATAGTGATCTTTGATATATAAGTATGATATCTACTTGTAAGCATCATAATCTTCTAACTTTCTATCTGGAATCAAGAAAAAAAAGCCCACAACCACACATGCACTTGGTTGACTTTCTAAACTGTTGTCAGGAAGGAGCTCCTTATGATCTTTCCCGGAGTTGTAGTGTCAGAAATGATAATACTCAATTCTGAAACTGCTCCCCATAGAGATGAGAAACAGTTCTCATTGTGAAGATGTTTTTTTCTGGGATCTTTTTTATGAGGAGCACGTGTGACCTGCCCCAGGGGGAAAGTGAGTGCTCTAATGAGACTTCATCAAAGTTGTCCCAAAAATAAAAAGATAATGCTCTGCTTGCTAGAATTACAGTGATAATCTCTTAATTCAGATGGTGGGTTTTTTTTCATGATGCTTTAAAGATGCCTACAATTCCAACAGATAATGGATCAGAAGAACAACTGAGAAATGTATTAACTTCATAAGCAAGCTTATCTCTGACAAATGCTCTGGCTAGAGAGCAGGGGAAGTGGCTGGTTGATAAGTAGTGATAGCTGTATTAAAAAGGAAAAAAAGGAAAACATAACAAGAAATAAGCAATGAAGATCTGCAGTGGCAACTGCACTTTTGAAATTTGCACTTGTTAATGCCTAGCACTAACATTACAATAAATAGATTTATTTTCAGTGTTTTGTTTTATTTAAATTTTCAGAGTAACTGTGGAGAAAAGATACGTATTCGTCGTGTGCTGATGAACTCTCCACAGATAATCACTATTGGCCTGGTTTGGGATTCAGACCACTCTGATCTGGCTGAGGATGTTATTCACAGCCTGGGAACTTGCCTTAAACTGGGAGATGTGAGTATTTCTTACGAGGTTGCTCTGAAAGCAATGCCTCCTATTTTGAATGTTGACCCATGATGACAGAGGCAGATGCAGGTGGTATGATAGTAGAGGCTGAATCTTCCTGTTGATATTCTGTTACATTGTGTTGCTGTGTGATAGACGGCAGCAGAGCAGTAGTCTGACATAATGGTGTCTGATATGGAAATGCATGTAGAGCAAAGGCATGTCACTGAATTCCTCCATGCAGCAAAAATGGCACCCACTGCCATTTATCAACGCATGCTGAATGTTTATGGTGACCAAACAGTGGATGTGAGCATGGTGAGGCAGTGGCAATAGTGACAGTGGGTCACCAAATCTGGTGCAGATTTTTAGGAGTGCAGAATGCAGGCCTCTCTTCATCACTGGAGAAAATGCATAGCTAATGGTAGTGACTATGTTGAAAAATAATGCATTGTAGCTGAGAATTTGCTCTCTCAGAATGTTACTGTCTTCTTTGCACTTGTTATAGTTTTCATGGGAGTAGGTGGGAAACATTACTTTCAGAGGAACCTACGCGTTTTAATCACCTCAAAATGCACAACTTTTCTCATAATAATTCATAGTAAAGGATTGAATAAAATAAAAAGTTGCTACCTTTACCTTTTTAGCTTCTATAAGTAGAGGGCAGGTCCAAAGATCTGATCTGTTTCCAAACTCTTTTCAAAAACTATGAAATTACCAGTATAGTTTCAAATTCTCGACTTTATTAAATTATTGTGTATGGTTCTTGAAAATAAGAAAAAAATACTCCAGTTTGTCTGAATAAAAACATGTATAGAGATATAAGCAAATTTTAGGTTGTGATTTGTGCTGATTTTTATTAAAATACGTTTGTACACTTTTCACTTTGAAGAGCAGAAGTTTATTTCTATTACTTATGGAGATAGAATATGGTTTATGCTTAACTCCTTATCCTTTTAATTTAAACATGTGGTTGTAATGCTTAGGAGTTGCTTAAAACTGAGCAGTCTCAGATGATGGCTGACATTGTTTGATTCACTGATAGATTAAATTAAGTAGTGCACAACATTCATAGGATTTGTCTTTTAGAGGATTTACTTAATCTAAACTAGATGATGTTTTAGTGCTAAATCGTTTATATACTGAATTGCAGCTGTGTCCTACTGTAGCACTGACATACTACATTAAAATACTTAAAATCAGAAGAAAGTTAATGGAAATGTGGTTGTATACAAAATGTGGTGCTTGCACAGTAAAGCATTAAATGAACTAAAAATGACTGCAGTATATTTTTAAATAGAGCAGGGTCATCTAATATCAGAGAACAGATTTTTGTGTGGGACAAGTTCTTTTGACCCGCTAATATGTTCATTTCATCTTTTACACGATGTTATCTTAAATTGAAGTCTGCTTGAGTCAAAAATAAATGCCAGCTGTTTAGTGTCAGAGTTGCATTGTTTCTACAAAGTAAAGAGGAAATAACAGATTTAAATAGTAATTCAAAGATTCAGTAAGCATAACAGAATATGTGGGTAATTTCTTTCAGTGTATAGTTCTGCTTCTATAGATTATTAGAGTCTCCAAGACTGACTTGATTCTTGAGTACCTGCTGGGTTGATAGTATGTTCCTGGTCTGTGCCTCTATTTTTGCTTGAACATTGGTTAATTACTTCAGTTTTTATCATCTTATTTTCTCTGTATCTTGATGTAAAAACAACTGATGCTTCTATAATAGTACCTTCTGGTCTTCAAACAGAAGGCAATATGTAAAATGCTGTGTTACGTTATTGATGTTTGACCTTCCTTATTTCCCTTCTTGAAGCTCTTCTTCAGAGTAACTGATGACAGAGCAAAACACTCAGAGCTGTATTTGGTGGGAATGATTTGTTACTATGGAAAACATTACTCTACTTTCTTCTTCCAAACTAAAATTCGTAAATGGATGTACTTTGATGATGCTCATGTCAAAGAGGTAAGAAAATAACATTTAGAAAAACAGTCTCTTTGAAACTTGCTAACTACTTATGTACAAATCCTTACTGTTCTTTAAAGACTTTGAGAAATTTAATCTATTTTCCCACTCAAAACCCATAGCTTTGCACAAGTAAAGTAAAGTGTTCTTGGAAAAGCATACCAGGAATCTCACAAGAGCCCTATTCTTAGTTTTGTTGTGTTGACTACTGTTCTTACTTTCATGTTGTTTGAAACCCTACTGTTTGTGCAGAAGGCAAACATGCTTCTCTTCCCCTTGCTGAGGAGCAACATTGCTATTTAGTGTGGACTTTTGAGGTTGTTTATTGAACTATCTAGATGCCACTCTTCTCCGGTAGTTGCTGCCAACAACAAATTTTCCACTTGTTTGTTCCTTTCTTTTCTTTTCACCAAGCATGAACTCCTTGACATTCCATATACTAGTGCTTGGATCTTGGCACAGTGTTACTACATCTCATTAGTTTGTTTTACTTTATTTCACACCACTTTCCTCTTTTTTCTTCTTGTCATGGAGGCTCAAACACGAGAGAGGAAAACTTTCTCCTGTAGTCATGCCAAGCACAGTCTCAAAGGGAAAACTAATCCTTCCATTTGTTCTCAGTCACATTTGTCGGCAGCAAAACTGCCAATGATAGGTATTACAGTGCTTTAGTTGAATTAACTGTGTATAGAGCAGGGTTTCTTGGAAAAGATGTTCAGTGTATTTAATGAAGTCTGTATTTGTATATGAGAAATATTTCTGAGATGATATGGCGATGATAATTACCTCATCTTTCAAAATGCTTGTGGAGTCTGTTTTAACAGCAGAAGAGGTTCATACTCCAAAGTGGTTAGCACTGACTTAAATTTGCTGTCACACTGGAGATGTAATTTTTTTCTTACTGTTCATTTCATTTATGGTGGTGGAAGGATTAAAGAGCTTTGCCTTTTGTTTTGACTGATGTGAAGTTTGAATGTTTGAAGGGATGAACAGCTTTTTATTAAAAACAAAACAAAAAGCCCAGTAGCAACAAAGAAACCAAACCCTCTTAAAGGGAAGGATTATTTGTGTAGTTATAATTTTTGTTAGAAGTATAATTGTTTAGTCATGAAGTGATGAATATCTTGGTTTTAGTTGAGCTGATTCCACTGTGTTCCAAATGTGTTCTTGACCAGCTGATGCTGTGATATTTTTCTCAAATAAGCTGAGTCTCAGAGGAATGGAAATGCCAGTTTTAAGAGATAGTTTGCTTGCAGTTAGATTTTGGAAGTAATGTTCTTTTTGAAGTATTTTTCAACTTGAGATTAGCAGTCTTGAGGTGTCTTCTTCAGTACTGGATGTGGAAGGAGTTCACGAATGACAGTAAAAAAGAAGAGGGGGGAAAAAAGAATCCTTATTGTAGAAAATTGTGACAAAGTCATCTCAATATTTTTTTTGGTTGTTGTTAATTCAGATTGGTCCAAAATGGAAAGATGTTGTGACAAAATGTATTAAGGGTCATTATCAGCCTTTATTGCTGCTGTATGCTGATCCAAGAGGAACTCCAGTATCAACACAAGACTTGCCCCCTCAAGTGGATTTGCAGCAATATAGTAGGACTTGCTATGACAGTGAAGACTCAGGTAAACACTCTGGACTGTATGTTTATTCCTTTATGATGTAGTGTTTTGTGTGAAAATTTTTTATTTTATTTAGAGTGTTTCTGTTAGCATTTTATCTTTGTTACTTTTCAAAGCTGATCTAGAATTCTGAGGAGGATTTACAGTATTTTACCTTTGAACCTCTCTTTCAGTTCAATTCTTTGGGTAGCAATCTTTTAAGCATAAAAATAAAAGTTAAAGAAAAGATGGAAAGAAGAACTGAAGGGTCTGTTGTAAAGTCACTGTAGAGAGGAACATACCTCAACATACAATAGCATGATTTATGAGCAATGGATACGTTCTGAGAAAGATGTGCAATTGGAACTCAGATAAGATGAGGACTAGAAACAGGCTTTAAGTTTATACAATAATGGCTTAGCAAATAAAATTGTTTCTGTTTTTGGATGGTTGCAGAGAATATCTTATATTAGAGATGGGTTTATAGGTTGTCAAGAATGACAAGGCAAAGCCAAAGCCAGAAATACAGCTTTTTCCTGAAATATTGTACCTAAAATTTCATTGATAAATGCATCTGCTCATATTACAATATGATACCACAAATTATGGAGGAAAGATTATCAGAGACACTGACATGAAATGTTGTGAAGTGAAATCTGAACTGTTCATCTTAATGTTTTGGATTTTGAATCAAAAGAAGCGTGGCTAGCAGGGAGAGGGAGGTGATCCTGCCCCCTCTAATCTGTGCTGGTGAGATCTCACCTGGAGTATTGTGTCCAGCTGTGGACTCCTCCATACAGGAGAGATATAGACCTGTTGGTGTGTGTCCTGAGGAAGGCCACAAAAAAGATCCACAGAAAGGAACGCCTCTCCTATGAGGACAGACTGTGAGAGAGTTGTTCAGACAGAAGAGAAGGCTGTGAGGTGACCTGATTACAGCATTTCAGTATCTAAAGGAGAGCTACAGGAAAGAAGGGGACAGACTCTTCAGCAGGGTCTGTGACGATCAAACAAGGGGAAATGGCTTCAAGCTCATGGGAGGGTAGATCTTGGTTAGATATAAGGAAAAAGTCTCCTACGGTGAGGGTGCTGAGGCACTGGAACAGGCTGCCCAGAGATGTGGTTGATACCCAGTCCCTGGAGACTTTCAAGGTGAAGATGGGTCAGCCCCTGGGCAACCTGATCTGGCTGTGGTGACCCTGTTCATTGCAGGGGAGTTGGACTAGATGTCCCTCAGAGGTCCCTTCTAACTCTGAGGATTCTGTGATTCTGTGATTTTCTGTTGAGTGGAGACTTCAGTTTTCAGATTGTACTCTAGTACTTGGCTCCACAGCACAATTCCTTTTTCCTACATTCACCTTTCTTTCTGTGGCTGTTACCTCCTATAATGGCTGTGTTCTTTATTTCTTTAGATGAATAAGATTTTTAACCAGTAAGAAGTTAGGGAGAAGCTTGTGACTGTAAGAGCTATTATTTTGCCTTAAGTAGGACAATGGCTACAGGACTTTCTCTCACCAAAATACAAAGCACCCTCAGGCCAAGTTTAGTGTTAATATACTGTTTGTATCTGTTGTAGTTTCCACTGAAATAAATGGGAGGCGTTACTTTCAGAGAGACCTGTGGAGATACAATCTTAGTATAAAGTTTATTAGGCTTTTGATTCATAATAGATAAAGTGTGTTAATTATTATGACTTGTTATGTTCTTGTTATCTTTATTCATATTTTGTACTTGACTAATTTTTTTAACTTTGACTTCCCCAGAGGCAGTGTATTTCATACTTAAATTACACTTGACAGACTTGAAACTTAATAGAGAAGAATTTCAGCGTGGTATTAGCATGTTTTTAGTGGTCCAAAGGCCGTAGTTTAATTTTATATAATAAGTAGATTTTAAAAAAAATCAGAGTAATCAGAGAATAGAAACAAAGATTTTAAGGTTGTGTGACACCCTTTTCATCTTCTCACAGAAAAGGAGCTTTTCTGTAAGATTGGATGTTCTGGGATCTGTGTTTATATGTTTGGTCCTCTACTTTTTGAGTTAACTTACATGTAGTTTCCTCTCTTCCTGTGTTCTTTTTTTTTTTTAGTCTCACTTGACTCTTTAAAGAGCCCCAAGAAATTGAAATTTGACATTACTTTATTTTTTAGGGAGAGAACCTTCCATCTCAAGTGATACCAGAACAGATTCCTCTACGGACAGCTTTCCTTATAAACAGGCACACCATGAGTCTGTGGTCAGCCACTTCTCTTCTGACTCACAGGGAACGGTCATCTACAATGTAGACAATGATGCAGCTTCTCAAAGCAGCAGGGACACAGGTAGCAGATAAGTTTATATCACAGTAATCATTGTCATTAAATGTGATGACTACAGTGAAGGCCAGTAAAGAATCTCTTTATGCAACCCATAACAGACTAGTGAACAATATTTACTATCCTATATGGTTTTGGTTTGCAGTTAACCATTGTAATCCCAAAGATTAGCATAATTTTGAATGTACGGCTGGCTTTCATAGACTTTTATCTAGCCAGGCAATGATTTACGCACACTATTTCTGTTATCCACTATCTACCTGCTCTCTTCGTCATGTAAAATCTTGGAACTTGGAGTCAGTTGTGCACTATCATTGTACAGTTTGGTAAGTCATGTGTGTACTACTTAATCATTTATGGGCAGTTTGTTCCAGGAATTGCAGCTGACTGGGAAAGGTAATTCTCTCACCAGGAATCTCCCATACTTGAGTACTGAGGACTTCCTGTGTACGTGTATGTTGGCAGTATTTACTGCACCAGGGAGGAGCATAAGATGATTTCCTGCCTGTGCTATGGAGACAAATGAGAACATACAGTTGGAAGAGAGTCTGTCCTCATATTCCTTCAGGCAACTGAATAGTCTGCCTGAAGACTCTCTTGTGGAAAAGAACTGAAAATCTGCATGCTTAGATCTGTATTACTCATGGCCAGTCAGCCTGTTTCTGCATGCAGTACTAACTTCACTTCTGAAAAAGCAGTGCATGAGTTAAGGACAGACTTCTCGAGCAGAAGAAATGTGACCTACTAAATCTGTTTGTAGTTACTTTATTGTTCTTTTGAAGACTATTAAGAGGAGTAACTGTTGAATCAGCAACTGTTGGTTGCAACATGGTCAATAGCTAGCATGGCACTGTGTCCTCCTGGTTGTGAAACAGTTGCTGTCACATCTTATGACACTTAGACATCTTTGGTTCATTTGAAACAATCTATGGTAGGAGTGTTTCACATTACAACCTGGAAAAAAATGTCTCAAGAAAGTTTTCTTCAAGACTTTCTTAGCGGAGGTTCAAGTAACTTTAATCTATGGTTTTAGATAGCTTGAAGATACTTCCAACCTTTTAACAAGTACTTAGCACTGTAGGTTCTTGTAATAGTCCTCAGTAGAGTGTGAGAAAGAAGGGAAAGTTGGAGCAGAATTGGAGAGTGGTGAGGAAACAAAATCTGTGTTGATCCAAAGATTTCTGAAAAGCCAAAAATAAAAATACTGGTGGAGTATTATTTGTATGGTCTGCAAAAGTAGCAGAAAGTGTATTGTATTAGATTACTCTTTGGAAAATTTTTCACAAATCTGTTTTTAAAAAAGAGAAAAGGGGAGGGTAGTAGGAGGGTTGCCACCATGTAAGCAGATTAAGTTCGATATATAACCTTTTTGTTCTGTCATTTTTTAGTGATGCTCTCCTCTTCTTTTTCTTTCTTCTCCCACTGATTCTGTCCTATGTTATTCCCTTCAGTTCTAGACCATTTCTCACCACCTAATTTCAGTCATCCTCATCTTCCCTGATTCTGCTTTAGTCACAGTCAGTATGTCCCCTTAGCTAGTCACCTGTCTGGATGTTTTCCCCTTTTTTTTTTGCCTTCCTGAAACCCTTCCTAAAAGCCAGTCTGCCAACTTATGCAACTGTTCGGTCATCAAAGGGTGATCCGTGGGGCTATAAAGAAGCCATCCACATTGACCTGTCAACTGTTGCTGCTATTGAATCGTTCTGGGCAAGAGCAGGATTCTACATTTAATGGCCATTTACCCCACTACTTCAGCCCAGAATTTTCTGGACCCTATCCCACATCGCCCTTCTGGGAAGGACCACCATTGGGTCATAAGACCTCAGGTACCTGGGTTCTTCAGGATGAAAGCATGAAGGGTGGCTGCATGAGCCCTCTCTTGCTCCTGTCAACCTGTGCTGCTGAGAAAAATGTGCGTATTCTGGCTGCCCTATTCATGCAACTGAGATTTCCGTGGGAGGGAGTAGCGGATGTTCTGTCTTAATCTGTTTGATTTCACTCTTTTTCTCTTAACGTATTCTGTTCCCCGTGCCCTACAAAAAAATAAAAATAAATTCTTTTGAATACTGCTGTTTATGAAGCCATTGAAGCCATTCTATATGTGGAGGATGAGATGTTTAAGAACACATTCAGCAAGGCACACCTTTTACGTGTGCAATTGAGCACTCAGGAATCCTGGCTTTTTATTTTAGTGAAGTAAATGAAATGAGTGTGAAGTTTCATGTTGTATTTCTGGGACTGTTCCTCTGTTGATGCATTGCCTTGGTTTTAGTCTTTATTCCAGAGGGTACAAGTAGAGACAATGTAACCTGTGTATTGCAGG
>PPHD01020767.1:0-13515 GCA_002909625.1 Bambusicola thoracicus | reverse complement strand
GTTCAAATGAAAAGCTTATTCTAACATCACATGCTTGACGACAACAAGCAGTGGTTATTTAGAGAAAAGGAATGAAAAGCAGTACAGAGAATTTTCCTCTTGGTGTCAGTCACCTGGTTTCCCATGAACAGGGAACAGACACATCTTAAACTGGACAATGCAGTGACAGCTTCATGTTTAATGGACAGTTTTGGAGCTATTTATTTAGGAGTTATTCAGTATCATGCAATCCAGCAATAATTCTTTGCAGGCAGCTTTGATTACATCCTTCCTCTCACCTCCACAAAATGTATCAGTAGCAAACAAACACTTTGATGCTCACTCCTCCTCGAAATAATTAATGAAAATGCTCAGGTCTTAAACCAGATCTCTGTGAGATCCTTGCTTGTGAATGCTGCCACTCTGTGTTCAACCCCCATCTTTTAACCAGTGTGAGCCCACAGCAGGAGCTACCTGCACTACTGTCCTGTAGCAGTTACATTTTGGCTATGCATCTTCACAAAAGTTTTATGCAGATTCAAGATACACTCACCTGAATTACCATTATTCATACATGCTCTCAAACATACCTAATGGATTCCTTCCCTATGTTTGTCTACATTTTCACCAAGTCCCTTCTGCATTACAGTTTCTGCCAATTTGCCAGACAGCATAACTGATACTCTCAAGGTGATGTGCTGCTCCTCAAATCATCTCTGCAGCATCTCTTAAAAACTGGTGCTACATTGGCCACCCTCCATTCCTTTGAGAGTGAATTGATTGAGAACATAGTTTGCACAGCAAAGTTCATCACTTCATTCTGGAGTTTTGTTGCTGTTTTCTTCCTGTTCTGTGAAATATTTCACTGCTTCTTCACTGCTTCAAACTTCACTGCTTGCAAACATGAGACTAATATGAGAGCCTCCTTTACTTCTGTAGAACATACAATGCAGTGGTTTTCTCTAACATTCCTTCAGGGACTTCTGCAGACTAATTAATCATAGAACCATAGAATAATAGAATGGCCCAGGTTGAAAAGGACCACAATGATCATCGAGTTCCAACCCCCTGCTATGTGCAGGGCTGCCAACAACCAGATCAGTCTGCCCAGAGCCACATCCAGCCTGGCCTTGAATGCCTCCAGGGATGGGGCATCCACAGCCTCCTTGGGCAACCTGTTCAGTGCGTCACCACCCTCTGGGGGAAAAACTGCTTCCTAATATCTAAACTAAATCTCTCCTGTCTCAGTTTAAAACCATTCCCCCTTGTCCTATTACTATCCACCCTCATAAACAGTCATTCCCCCTCCTGTTTATAAGTTCCCTTAAGTACTGGAAGGCCACAATGAGGTCTCCCCGGAGCCTTCTCTTCTCCAAGCTAAACAAGCCAAGTTCCCTCAACCTTTCTTCACAGGAGAGGTGCTCCAGCCCTCTGATCATCTTAGTGGCCCTCCCCTGGACCCATTCCAAGAGCTCCAAGTCCTTCTTATTCATTATCTTTCCTATCCATTATCCTAGCTTTATTTGTGTGCTGTACTCCATAGCTCAGGCTTTTCCTGTAGCATTCTCTCTCTTTTCTAAGGGCACCACCTATCAGCAACCGGCTTATTCTCAAAACTGACATTTGGCAAGGTAGTATTTCCATTTCACAACCGAGGCACAGATCTCAAATCAGGCTGTGCTAAGGGACTTGGGCAGGACCCAGGACACAACCCACTCCTCTGAGCTCTGCAACTCAGCTACTCACCATCCTCCCTCATTATCTAAGTTTTAAAAATAGCTTGTGCTCTACAATCATCATTTTCTTATTTGTAAATGTTAAGGTATGAATGGGTATTAGCTGTAACCTATCTAGGGAAAGCAGCCAGAATGTTTTAACACTACATTGAGCCACTGTCTGAAAGCACAATAAGATGAGAGAAAAAACCCAACATACACAGACATACAAATGTATGTAAATATGAAAGTATCCAGAAACTAGCATGCTTACATAGGACAAGGAGACTGTTATACTATAACAGCTAAGAAAAGAGGTTTACTACAAGCCAACACGACTAAAACAGCAGCTGAAAGCAGCAGCTATGTGATGGTATGTGCACAGGGACCTGGCAGGGTGTGCAACCAGGATAGATGGGCACCAGTTATGAATTTCCATGAGCATCTGTTTGACTGCATTGTTGGAAAGTCCATTTCACTCATAAAAATAATGACATTTTTTCCTTTTGTGTAACTTCATATGACTGTTCCTGCTCTACAGGGAAATATAACTACTTCCTGTGTTTAGTGAACATCTGTGGCAGGTGGTATTTACAATGCAGAGGCATTCTGCAATGTAATAAAGGAAACCTTCTGTTTAATTCACTGAAAACCTCACATAGCCTCCAGAGCATCTCAGTCACACTGCTGCCACACTGGAGGTAAGAAAGTTGGCTCAACATACAGGAAAATGTGAGTTTCTTCATCTAAAAAGAGTATTCAGACAGTGATGCTGAAATCACTGTTTGGCAGATGGGCCAGATTAGGTGATTCAAGCTTCTGTAGCTGTTCTGAGCTGTATAGGTCAGAGGAGCTGGAAAGTCTCACATAGCAAAGCACAAGAGAGTTAATGTAACAGGGAAATTGCATCCGATGGAGCAATAAGAGCCAACTAACAGCCAACTTTTAGCACTGTCAGAAACTAAAAGCTTCTGCAAGGCTCACTGTGAATCAGGGACTAATTTATTTTTTCATTCTGATGACATTTGTGTGTTAGAAAACTGAAATTCTTTCCCATTTCTTAAAAATCCATTAAGATATAAATCTCCACAAGTAAAATCTATTAAATACTGAATATATTGAGGTCTGCAGCCTTTCTGGTTCTCTGTAAATACTCCTAAAACTGCAATAAAGATAAAAGATGACAAACGAATGCCAGCAAACTTGGCGTTTACCTCACAGTGATTTTGGTTTTCAGTGTAATGTTAATAAACAGATTTAGATTCTGTTTGCAACAAGAAATTTCATTAACGGGTTATTTCAGAATGCTGGGCTGAGCAATGAATGGCAAATGAAGTTCATAAAACTGAAATCTGTCAGTGCTCTCAAAGGTCCAAAATTGACATATATGTGACATACTTTCCAGAAGGTGCTTTCCAGGCTCAATTTAGCAAGTTAGCCATGCATCTGCAGTGGATGTGGGTCTGTGGCAAACAAAGATATTTACCTCTTCAAAAGGTGCAGTGGCTTTCTAGTACAGCATTAGTCACTTACGTTCTGCATTAAAAAGTAATGTTCAAATCCTTAACGTTTTTTTCACAGGCAGGTTTAGAAAACCAACAGATTGGTTCCGCTTTTGAAGGTCCAGATTTAAGAAGGCCACTCCTGTGCAGAATTTCTGTAGAGCATTCTAAAGCCTTGCTGAACCTGGACCTTTATGTGCTTTGTTGCAAAGCATGCCAGTGTTTTGGAGAACCAGAATCTTGGAAATCATTCTGTAGGACTTTTTCTTTCCCCTTAGCCAAAATACTTTGAAGATGGCTAATTACCTTCTTGTTTCAGTGAATATACCGATAACTGACTTACAGGAGCTGCAAGGCCAAAACACGACCACATTGGTGAGGGAACACAAATCAGTTATGTTTTATAGAGGACTACAGGAATGCAAAGCGTTAGAAAGCTGACATAGGAATGCCAGTACTTAAAATTTCTGAATGATCTGCTAGCATCTAATCTTGAATGAATTGCCATTATGTGCAAGTGTGAAGCATGCATTTCCTAGCAACTATTGATTCTTTATATAGTACTTTAAAGAAATGTACTTTTCCAGATGATCTTCAGTGAACTGACATTTACCAGATAAAGGGGAAAACTTAGCTTTGCAATTGTTAGGCAAGAAGTTAAAAGCTCCAGTGCTTTTAATCCCTGTGTCATTATCCAGATGAAAGGCCCATTGCTAACTGAACTGCAGCAAAAGGTGGAGGAAACTGAAATGTTGAAGATGGAGCTACAGATGTTGGAGACTGAGAGAGTTAGGCTGTCACTGGTGGAAGAAAAGCTCATGGATGTTTTACAGCTTCTTCAACAGCTGCGAGACTTGGTATGGCAAGAAAACAGTCCAGTAACTTAAAACTGTTTATGATAGTGTTCTTTTCAAATCAAAAAATGGTGTTCATATATTCCTTTCCACACAAAATCCTTTGCACCAGGAAACATTTTTACATGCATTAGCCCTTGAAACTGCCTAGCGATTTCAGAAAACTTTTAAACTACTCAGGATAACTTTCCAAAAGAGTCCTAGAGGTCTCCTTGGATGTAGGTCTTCAAGTGCTTGTTATTTAGAGGAAACAAGAGAAACTTCCTTTGAAATTACGTATCAGCATGGACTACATGGAGGTGTGGTAAAATGCAGCAACAATACAATCCCCCTCAGTACATTATATGACATTATGGTGAAGGAAGTGAAAGCATTTGCCAAGTACTTAGGTAAGCAGAAAGTGGCCTTCCAGGCTGGATTTTGGCTAAAACACTCTAATCTCTTTTTTCACAAACCTTTTTATGTCTCAGTCTCAAGTCACAAGTTTAAGAACACTAGGAAGAGAGCACCCCATGACAGCCTGTGCAGGAGCACCAGCACACTGCACTCAGCCTCAGGCTTTACCTGCTGTATAGCATCCGCGCACAGCGCAGCTTCTGCCTTACCATTGCAACTGATCAGAGGGATCCTGCCTTTGCAAAGCACAGGCTCCTGGCACCAACAGAGGCCAAAGCCTCAGCCTGAACCCGAGGTCAGTGTTCTGTAGCTCGATAAGAGTCCAGCTTCTCCCCAGCAGTTTAGGAAGCCTGCAGCAAAATTGGAAAAAGAAAAAAAAAAAGCTGGGAGCCTTTTATTAACTGCATTATACAGTAGCACTGATTCAATATTAAAGCACTAATACTCCTTCTCATATACCAATATTGTATTTTTCTGTGAGAAGTTTCTTATCTGATTAAAAATCCAAACATGGATTTATAAAAGTGGACATGAGGACATCACAGAAGTACATGGCTGGTGTGGTAAGCCTTTGGAAAACAAATCTCAGTCTCTTGCTTGGGGACTGATAATGGCCAGCCAAAAGACAGGCAAATTGGATATTCTGCAGAACATGGGCTATATTGGGACCCATACTGTACAGCTGGGAGCTAATTTATTTGATAATGATTCAGAATTCTCCTCAATTTTCAGCAAAGCTTTGCCTAATCTGTGTGAGATGAGAATGCTTCCTCAGATGAGCACTGTGCTTTGGTAGAAGCATGTTTGTGTTCCACTGATGACTCCAGGGAACAAGCGCAATATCTCATAATGTGGTAACTTATTCTAGCATCTGACAAGGAAATTCTCCTTTCATATTGTTAGTCTGACATACGCATCAATAACAATCCAGTGGAGGATTAAACTAGTAACGATTATGAGTGGCAGCCAGCATAATAACCTTTTGTGTCAAGACTTCAACACGTCATTCACTGGTCAGTTATATTATTGCAAATCATTTCTGCTTAGGAGACAATCCATCACCCAGTGTGCCATGTCTCGGTGATAATAGCACTTAATGCTAATCATTGCTGGAAATAAGCCACTGCATGCTGCCAGCTTCCATAACACAAGTACAGGCAGTGATGCTGTCAATGAACAAGGAGAATTACAGCATTCCCAGTAGAATTTAGCAAGGATCCTCCAAATCTCTAATGGGTTACACTTTAAGCAAAAGAAAACTTATTCATCAGTAACTATAGTTTTAAATGTCACTTTCCCAGCATATTACATATTCCTTCATGTTACAAATACCCCAGTATCTCATTTGCAACAGAATCTTCTAGAAACCAATGACTTTCCAAAGGCAATTTCCTGTGTAATCTCAGCCTGCCACAAAAGTCTCCTCTGGAGATACTCAAAAGCTGCCTGGACGTTTTCCTGTGCAATCTACTATAGGGAACCTGCTTTAGCAGTGGGGTTGGACCTGATGATCCCTAAACGTCCCTTCCAAGCCCTAAGATTCTGTGATTCTGTGAACCTGTTTTTTCACTATGCACCAGCCCCCCTGGGGCAGATATGCAGAAGGCGGATGAGTGACTTTAGTAAGCAGTGGCAGTGTTGCCTGAGCTGCTGATAGGTGCATCATCTTTCCTCCAGAACAGCTTTCATCTAATTTCAGTTTGCAAAGTTTTAGCAGACACGGAGGCTCTAAGTGCTAATTAAAATAATTTCAAGACCATTTCCCATAAAACATGCATTAGTGTCTAGATAACAAAATTAAGAGAGTTTGCTTTCCAGATTATTATGAACATCACAACAAATTTCTAACATAAAACTAAAGCACATTGTCCAAATCCTATGTAGTCTTTACAGTCCTCTCACTTTTGCTAATGATTACTACATCTCAATGTCAAGGTAATAGCAGGCCTGCCACATGTCATATACAATCTCTTCTGATTTGTCTACACCTGAAATAGTCCTCAGTAAATCTTAGAACAGATGGGGCAGAGAATCCCCTTCTAAGATAACACTACAAAATTTGACCATTTCTTTTTCAACACAGGCTTAGCAGGGGCCTGAACAAATGTCTGTTATGCACACTCTGCTTACTCTTCTTGCCATCTAGATTTGTTTACTCACAAGCTTTAGAAAACTGCTTTACACTCAGTGACTACAGATTCTCTTTTTACAGCCACATTAAGGGACTGGGAGCCTGCACAAACTGCTGTTATTTGAGCAGTATCCAAGTTAAAATGCATGAAAATAAAGCCAGTACCAGGTCTTGCATCTCCAGGATTCAGCTTCATTTTGTTTTGATTTTTCAAATGCAAATACATTGTGCATAGATTTTACTGCATACATTTAAACTGGTGAAGAACATAATTGTGCCATAATATTATTTTGTTTTTTTAAAGAACATATCTAAGCGAGCCTTGGGGAAAATCTTGCTGAGCACTTTGGAATCCTGTCATGACCCCCAACATGGTAAGAAAGTAAATCATGCATGAAGACCAAGAAGGATGAAAATATTCCCTTTAGGAACAACACTAGATAATGAAGAAACAAGTATGAAAAAAAATATTTCAAATGCTGGGGGACAGGATGGGGAGAAAGAAATACTATACAGGAAGATTACCAAGAGACAGTGATGCTTTCTAGTCTACCACACTTCAGAAACAGAAAAGCATCCAGGGCTTTTTTTAGCTAGATTATAATTAGAATTTGGCAGTAAGGGAACCATTCAGTATTCTACTAATGTCATTAGGGCTTCATTCAAAAACATGACAATGAATATGTAAGCCAGCTATTTCTTAGGTTCCTATCTGGGTGCATGTTGTATTCTTGTTCTGCAGCAACAACAAGGGATTAAAAAATATTTTCATAAAGAAACCACTTCAACCTTGAACTCCTCTAATAATCTTTCATGTTCCCCTTATGAAAATTCAACTTGCAATATCCTCTCCCTGGACAATGGTCCAATGTACCAGAGCTGCCTTTGTAGGAAGTATACAGGGATCACAGCCCAGAGGTTTAGACTTGATTACTTTGTTCCTATTAGAAAGGCATTTGTACTTACATTCAAAGAAGGAACGCTCTGTACCAAGCCTAAGAACATGATTTGTAGGGGCTTTTAAAAGGGAGATGGTAGTCAAAGACAAGATTATAGAAGAGTAGATGTGGCCCAAGGGCTTGGTTTTGGAGAATATTAATAACAGTGATTTAGGAAGAACAACATACAAAGCGTCCTGGGCTTTTCTGTTCCAAAGCCTTGCTGTTACTAGTGTGCAGCAACTGGCTCCAAGACACCCACACAGAAAGAAACTATATCTGACCTACAGATCAGGTACTGCCTTGTCAAACACAAGAGGATACTGGGAGAACCCACACTACACATGTCCAGAGGGTACTACTAATTATGCTGCAGGGGAATGCTGACTCTGAATGATGCTGCTGAAACAAATTACCTCTCTCTGTAACTGCAGCACAGTTCAGCTTCCTAAAGCAAGTTAAATAGTGAAGTAGCCTTGTGAAGCTCTCTGTACATTCTGCATCACCACTGCCATAAGCTCTTCACCTTCTCTGCTTTCCATTTTCTGACTGTGCACTTAATGTGACTTAAGCACCTTTCCTAAGTCTGTGAATCAAACATTTTCTACGCTTGACAAGATGAAGTAAGTGGATAGTTGGATGAGCAACTTTTTGCTGTGATACAAAATAGTAATTTTATACAACTACATGAGAACTCAATAAGCAGTGAATAAAGCAAGAGAAACTGTTAAGAAAACAGACCCTTTTTATAGAAATGGGAATTCACCATTTGATCTCAGAATGTAGATATTGTTTGTTAACTACTTGCACTGATACCTGTAAAGAAGACAGCTTGAGTTATGATAGCTAAAGTGCAAATTTCTGTCTTTGTTCAAATAATAATGTTTGTAATTTTCTTTTTGAAGGAAAAGCCCACCTGTTTGAAGTCCTAGATACTCTTTACCGGGAGTTGACAGCCTGTGAAATCTTACAAAGCCAGCCTCTGGAGAAGGCTCAGAGTCGTCAGTCCTTGTCTAACCCACTGGTCATCTCCTGCTGAGCAGCAGTGCCAGCTACAGCCACACGACCAACTGAGCAACAGATCTCATTCCTTCAAACGTGGGATGACTGGATAAGATATGTCAAATTCAAAGTAACTCAGTATTGGAGAAGACTAATAGAATAATGAAGCCATGATATCGAACACCTGCTATTTCTGGGAAGAGCATCAGTTTCTCAGCTAATATCATGTCCTCCCTTAAGTTAAAGAGCATTATCTTACTTACCAGCCTAGCCACCCTTGCACAGTGGCCCTGGAACTGAACTGGTTAACCAAATAAAAAGAATTCCAAATACATCAGCCTGACCCATTTAGATTTACAGCCTTCGTTACACACTGCCGGAGTACAAATTCTAGCTTTTGTGATAACTCAGTTCAAAAGCGAAAGTCTGCCTATGTATTCAGTGGCGAGTAAACTGCTTCTGTAACATACAAGTAACCAAATGACTACATTAAAATAATACACTCAAGTGTATGCCAGTAGTGCAAGTCTTTAGGTTTCATGTATAAAATATATTTGTGTGCGTCTGTATATGTGATTCAATTATTCACCTTATTTAATGCTAAAGATAGATCTGTTATTGCTTTGCTGAATTTTGTATTTGCAATTACATAGATGCCTGAAATAGCCTTTGCTGATAAAAGGCTTAGATTTTATATTAAAGTTTGCATTTTACTTCTTGGAAAAGGTATAATACAGCGTTGTTCCCCAGCCCAAAGGGAAGGACTGGAACATTCACTTTGCAGCAGCTGCCATTGTTGCACAAGCAAATGCTGCATGTATTACCTGACCTTGTTCTCTCATTTAATTTCCATCAGAGCAAGTGGACTACCACAAAGATAGGCCCCACTAGCAAACAAATTAAAGTAAAACGCTGAGCCTGACCATGGTGTCATTTTAATCAGCAACAGAATAATTCCTGGGGGCAGAATTGGTAAAAAACAATAATAATAATGCTTCCATAATACTTTCACTGTTTCATTCAACTCTCAAACATAGAAACTAAAGAAGCAGAGTCTCTATAAACCATTCAGCTGAACTTATGTTACTTAAAAAATGCACTGGAGATCTTTTAAGAATACGGATTTATTTGCCTGAGATAGTGCCAGCAATGAAATAAGACCACTCCATTCACAACTGTGCATATATGATTTTTTTCCATGAAAATTGACTTCATATGGAAAAAAAAAACAACTGTGCCACAGGCCAATTTGGAGATTAAGAGGATTTCTATTTATTTTCTTTCATAATGCACTCTATAGCTTATATATGCCTAGGACTTTCCCAGGAAGAGAGAAAATGTCATGAAATTATTAAATAAGCATGATCTATGTGTATATTCGGCAGTAGGGGCACTTCAGAAATAGGTTTATAATGCACATACATGCCTGATTATGGCTACCTTCATGTATTGCAGGATTGTATCAGCATCCAAATTACTAATATTTACTGTATCCGCTCTAGATATACATATGCATGTGTACTTGTATTATATATACTTAACAATGTCTTAATAGCGCTATGTTAACTGTGTACTTTTTGTATCTTTTTCACCATTGAGTTTCTACTTAATCTTCTCGTCTATTTCTGGAAACCTAGACAAAAGCAGACTAATGTGCTAATGAAAAAGAGGGGAGGAGCAACACAGTCTGAGTGAGTACTGCCTGGTTTATCCAAGCAGCAGTTGAGCCGTAAACAGAAACTGGAAAATGTCACTTAACACCTAAGCTGGTGTTAAGGGAGCAGCAAACAGCTGAGATAAATGGAAGATTTTCTGAACAAACAGACACCATTTAACTGACATAAGAAATGCCTAAATCATATCTTATTAAGTTAGCTTCACATAATGACAACTTTATTTCCTTATGAAATGGCTATATCAAAATGAGTTTTGATACATCAGCATATCCTGATTAATCTTTTGAGTTGGACTTCCCTCTGTTATTTTCATTGTAACTGGAGAGAATGTTTCATTGCTGCAGCAATTCAGGTGCATACAAAAAAAGCTAATTATTTTAACTTCAAAGGCAATTTATGTGGAGCAAGTCAAACTTACAGTGTTTCCTAAGAAGAATGTGTTCTTCAGGATGGATCAAGAGGCAGCCCTCAAATCCTGTAAATCAGAGGCAGAACAAGGCACTGTACTTTTTAAAGACCTTCTTTATCGACCTCAAATTGATTATTTTCTGAAATACTTTTACCTCAGTGTTTTATACTAAGTCTGTCAACCTCAGTGTTGCTGGGGCTGATTAATATTTAATATGAAGCTGTATAAATCTGTGATTTTAGATCAGTGTAACTGAGAAATTTCTAGCTCTGCCTCAAAAGCAGGTAGGCTTCCACAGCTTAATTTATTATTCAGAACTCATTCAAAAGAGACTGTATAGTAACCCTGGGAATCAAACCCAAAGCCTAGGTTTTCTGGAGATCTCCTTCAGTCTAGTTACCTCAGCAGATTTCTGCTACTTTTTATTAAACAAACAAACAAATAAATAAATCTTGCCATTTGTAGTGTTTGAATTATTACCAAATAAACAGAAATACCTGATCATGTCTCATTTTTATCTTCAAACCATTCCAAACATGAATGTGGGAGCAGCTATGACCCGCACTATTGGCTGCATAACAAATACCTCCTTTGAATAGCCTTGCAGTAACACACACTGTGATTTCTCATTAGCATGTAGATCTCAGATTCTCAGAGGTGAGTGCTTCACATTGCAGGGAACATATCACCATTGTGTAAAAAAAAATTCCCCACGTGACAAAAACTGAAAAAATAACTCAGCACCCTCAAGAGCCTTCTATTTAAAAAGTACAACTACAAACCTCTATCATAGATCTCTGCAAACTCTTTTATTTTATGTTTACCACATGGTAATAAAATGGGCATTTGCTTCCACGTTTACCTATCAGTTGAGAAAAACTCACAGAGAGCACATGTGCTATAAACATATCAAGTGTAATTGCCCATCTAAAACTTAATGTAGGTAGTCAAAAGCCCTCAGAGCATACCTTCCCAGCATTTCTTTGTTCAGTAGGAAGAACAGTATGGAGGAGTACATGTGGCATGCTACCAGATGAGACCAGAGCTCTGCTGCACAGGTTCCAGCTGGTAAAAGGTCGCTTAGGTCTTGGCTATAGAAGACAACTGAACTATTGTCTTTGTTTAAAAAGCCAACAGACATCTCTAAAAGGGCTAAAAAGACATAACTGTGCTGGATTTGAGGCACCACAGTTGAACTCTGGCCTTATATCATGCTTGAGATTTTATCCTATAGCCAGTATGCTCACTCCAAATTCTAGATTTTATTTTTTTTCCCAGTTAGTAATTCCATTCTTACAGAAAATACAGAAAATTTCCTTTGAGTTATGTCTGCTGGAACTCCCTAATGTAATTAATTCCCCACAGAGAATTCCTTCCTCACCACTAACTGCAGAGCAGTAAGTCCTCAAGCTCTCAGATTTTATACTTTAACACCCTTCCCCCCATCGAGCTGCCTGGAGTGGTCCAACACTTCTAACCTCACCCCTACAAGTCTCCTCCATTTTTCACTTAGCACAAGTTATGAACTACTAGTGTTTTAAACTCCACCTTTTATATATATATTCATTTAATGATTAAACCATTTGTTTTCATTGAAATTCTCTCTGAAGTAGCTGAAAGTGACCTCTTGTCACCTATTGGATTTAGAGAATTTTAGCACCAAATGAATGTGGAAGTCTCCAGCCAGAGCTGCTCCAAAAGGTTACTGGTGTTTGTATACATTTCAGGAAGAAAAAAATCCCTGGTGCTGGCATGTATGCTTACTGAATTTGCTGATATTGAGTCTTCTCACCTTTATGATACAGTCAGTTAATTTCATAGACGGTACATTTCATCATAAAAGACTGTTTAGACTCCAATCTTTGAATTCATCTTACTGCTAAGAAGAACACTTTTAAACAGTGTTGCATAAAATAGAATTGCTAGGTGTGACAGAATGACAATAAACATTCCCAGCATGTGTGACTTATCACATTACCAGCCAAAGGGTTTCTCTGAGATTTATAATTTTATGGAATTTAAAGACACTCAATCCTTTAGTATCTACATTATCTTATTTGTTTAATAATTTTATTCATAATTCTGCATCATGCAAAAGCATCAGAGTGCATTTCTTAGTGTGAAATTCAGTTGTAAATCATCCTTATTTCCTGATTTACACTTTACTTTCCTGGCTCCTTTGTAGAGGAAGATTAACTGTACAAGTCCAGTCTGAGAGAAGAACAGAAACAATGACATTTCTGAAGCAGCAGCAGAGGACAAGCAGCACAAGGTGTACAAGGCTGAAAGCAGCACGGCGCTGGTCATACCAGTGGACAGTCCGTGCCAACACATCTATCTAAACCTGGCCACAATATCTTCCAGATCACAACTTACTCACTGAGTTCAGCATAACTCAGGCTTATGAAATACTTAATTTAACACCCACGCCATGTAGAAACACACCTTTACATATTAATGAGACAAAGCGTACAAACTGTGTTCCTACTGATGGTATATCTTCACTACAGACTTAGTTCAGGTGATCAGAACAAGAAGCAAGAACTTTGCCTGCCAGGCAGATTTACCTAGGTGAGGAAAGATAGGCTTCCAAACTACACTCAGATACTATATTCTCTGTGGGTTCTTTTGTATGAATGGTACTTTTGAGAGCATGACACAAATACCCTACAAATGCCTATTTTATGATTCTGCCTCAAAGAACTATGAGCTAACTTATCTTTGTCAAGGAATAAGCAAAGACTGTAGGATGACATTGAAAAATATGACCATTCGAGTGGTTTTACCCACATCCTTACTGCAAAGCAAAAAGGTCATAAGATCTAAGTGTCTGTAGTTGGAAATAATTTTAGTTCTTGAAGAAAGTTTCACTGTTTTACACTTCTGGTTTTGCTGACTCTTTATTATTGTTTT
>PPHD01020766.1:0-13516 GCA_002909625.1 Bambusicola thoracicus | reverse complement strand
TTAAATATATTTTCATGGGTCATCATTGCTGAAATCCTCACTTTGAAAATAGTTCTTTTAAGCTTTTATTCTCATTTTAATAACCGACACAAAGGTCTCTCTTCGGTGTTAAAAAAAAAGACTACCAGATGCAGTATCTGCATCTATGCCCTGCTAGGAAGAATCAGCAGAGAACCCAAAAGTTTATGTCTTAATGGAATATTTCAGGACTTGACCTCTCAAATCACAACTGCTTCAGTTTCTCAAAATGCTTACTGTAAGATACATATTAAATGCCATGCATTTGCCAAAATCAACTGATTTCTTTCCTGTATCTACTAATTCATGAATGCATTGTACATAGGTCACTTAGAAAGTAATGTCACCTATTTACTTCTATGAAAACTACAACATATACAAAGGGCACAATAACACTGTTCGGTAGAGCAAATGCTCAGCTACAGAACACTGTTTTTCAGCCTAGTCACCACCATGAGCTATGCATTTTCACCAACAGTGAACAAAAGCCTGCATGCTGCATTCATGAACGTCTACACCAGCAGAGGTGAACCACTGACTCTGACACTGCTGAAGCACACCATTTACTGCCTCACTGTGCTCACATCCACTATTTGGTCTCCATAAATATTCAGCAATCATCAGTTAACGTCAATAGGTGCAACTTTTTCTCATGGGAGATTTCAGTGACACACCTTTGCTCCATTCACGCTTCCATGTTAGACACCATTCTGTCAGGCTGCTCCTCTGCTGCATCTGTTGTACAGCAACAAAATGTAATGGAATATTGACAGAAAGGTTCAACTTCTACTGCCATATGATTAACATCTGCCTCTGACATAATGGGCCAACATAATAAAATAGGAGATATTGCCTTCTGAGCATCCCTCATTTTTTTACCCTGCTAAGTCAGGTACTCCAGAGATGGATTTGAATATCTCAAGATCAATGTGTATATATATTTTTTTTATTTACTGTTTTTCTATTACTATTTTGCATGCTTTCCTTAACTATTTTCCTTACTTTCCCTGACCGTGTTGCATACGGATTCAAATTCTAGCTCTTTCCAGGGCTGTTCAGAATCTCCAGCCATTCTATTCAACCCATTTTTCCCTTCTAATTAAGTGTCCATTATATTCCCTGTTATACCAAAAAAGTATATTATATTTCCCCAGAAGATGTTTTGGATGCCAAAAGAAATTGGAAATAAATAAATAAATAAAAACTTTCATTTTTAAACTTACGAAAGTACTAAAAAATAATGCCTCCTAGAATTTCTTTATTTGTAACAGAAAAACTTATATTTTCACATTTCTCTAATTGTTGGGCTCTATCTATAAGGAAACATTTTGTTATGGGGGTACAGGTAAGTTTTTGTGGAGCAATTATGACTTTGTTTTGTTTTATTTTAGAATAGATTAAAAAGTGTATACATAGTACTTGTCATTATTCAGAAAACTTAATAATAGAATTTTTCTTTCCAGTAGCTCCACTAGGGAAGGGAGAACCCTGAGTTACATTAATATGCTTTGTCTCTGAATTCTTAAGAACTTTTAATCCTCTAAAATGCAGTAGAAACAGTCTTTTGACAAATCCATGTGTTTTCATAGACATTATTACAACTTGTCATTCTTTCTCCACTTTATTAAATTAGACATGTTCAGATACTTTATTAGCATAGGTAAAACTGCCACTATACATCATGAATTTTACCATCTTATTCCCTCTTCACCTTCCTGGTGACTACTGAACTACTACTGACATATAAGTGCCTAATCAGAAACAGCTGTTTTTCCTATGAAGATAATCTATTCCTTTTTAGTTGCAATATTGTTCTGGTGCTCTTCAGCAGAACTAATTTTTTGGTCATGTTTCCTTTCTCCAACATTAGACCTGCTACAAAGCAGTAGTCTGTTACAGTACTTCCAATGATTTTTTTTTCCCATTTTTTTTTCCTTTTTTCCCCCAGATAGGTTTCTATTTACTAATATCTGTAGACACTAATTTTTAGAGTATTCAGTTTTGAACTCTGCATGCATTTTCTGGAACAGCTATTTGATCTGAGGTTGTTAGTTATTGATGTAGAATTTTGTTTGCTGGTTTAGTACCCGGAATCTACATTCAGAGGTACATTTCAGAGAAAAATATACTAAATCTCATGGCTAAGTAGATACAGCACAATCATGTACAAAACAGATATCCCGTTGTCTCTGAAATTTAAATCTACAGCTTCATATCCAAATGTACGCCAATCAAATGGAGACAAAAAGTAAAGAATCAATGTCTTCTTAGGCCAAACTCTTGTTTTGAGATTTCTATACTCAGAGCATAAAGGCAATTCACTGATCAGTGTAATGCATTCCTCACAACAGTAGGATGTACCTCTGCTACTTCATTCTGTTTGTTCATTAGGCCAGATACTAATCCTGATGTTTTATTTTGTGTCAGGGCATTTTCAGTGTGAAAAAGCACAGTACCATCACAGCAATAACACCATTGTGGTCTGGAGCAAGAAACAAGGGGTAGGAATTTTTGAAATCCAAGTAGGTCACTCTGGTTTACATAGTTAATAGGTCTAGGTAGTGTCTCAGAGCGTCTTGCCTATTCTATTGTATCTCTTCCATATAGGTATTGACTTATTTTAATTTGATATAATCCTTCTCAAGTCTGAATGGAACATGACATTTTTTCAGGTTATTCAGTAGATCTGGTGACATGAGACAGACACAAGGACACTAAAAGCAACTTTTTTAGATTGCTTTTTTACTTCAGAAGACTATAGCATGATAGCTCAAGTCATTTATGTTTATACCTATATTTAGTATGATGAGGATTCAGTGAGTTGATCATAAGCAGTTTATACTTCTCATTCAGATTAAAATTCCTAGTACAGATTACTAGCCCCACATCAGATACAGATGGAAGAAAGCACAGATTTCTACATGATTCCTTTTCTATTTCAAATCTTTGTGGTAGGAATCTATATTGTGGTTTCTGAGCAGTATCATAACACAGCATCTCTCTAAAACCAATCTTTCAGTTTTGCACACAATGCTATACATATTGAAAAGTGACCTAGTTTTTTATCAGTCCATAAACAACAGATCATAAATCAGATGATTTATGACTATGCCTGAAAATGTTTGTGAATGCACATTAGTAGGAAGGTAGCATTTCAACAATAACGAAACATAACAAAGAGAAAACAACAACAACAAAAGAATTTAACTGTACATGGATAAAATAAAGATGTTAACATTTCCATTTAAGTTGTATAATTTACTTGATATACACAATTTAAAAAATGCAGTCCTTGCTTGCATTATTCTTTCAGTCACTTTTTTTGGTGTCTTTTGAATTTTTCCCATCTAACTGGTGTTAGATTCATGTGCAAAACTACACATACACCTTCATACAACTAAGGAAGCCATACAACCTGTAATGCTAAACTCAAGAAAATATTTCCTGACCTTTTAATTGACCAGAAGACCAAAATCACAAGACTAAAACTAAATTGGCTATCCCTCAGATGATTTAGCCACATCATTACAAAGATGATGTGTATCTACTTATGTGATGGGATGCACAGAAACTGCGCAATAAGACAGAATGTTCTGACATGCAGGGTACCATCACACAACAGAATGCAAACCTGCCACATCAGACATACTCCTAGTCATGTGAAAGGCAAAATGCTGAAAGAAGACTTAGGAGGAAGGCCATAGGGAGCAGACTAATTGCAACCATTCCTTCTGGCAGTATATGGCTCACTCTTAAGAACTATAGAGAACTGTCTAGCCAGTCTTAAAACCTAAAGTCAGATGTCATTCATTCTTCCTAGAGCCATGGTGCTCTGCACTTGACATATACTTCTGTATCAAGATTGTCATTACTGGTATGAAAAGTGCTTATAACTAGTGAATCTCTCTCATCAGAAAACGTTGTCTTGGTGGAATTCCTACTCTTCAGCGTATCCTAAAAGAACCTTCTGAGGAAAAGACTTCATTAATGCACAGAAAAAGTCTCAAGCAAAGCCTCAAAGTCTCTTCATCAAGCATTAACCAGTGGAGCAATATGAAAATCAGTGTTAAGAATTCAAATTTATCACCGTAGCATCAAAAAAATTGGTTTAAATTTATGAGACTGCCTTCACATCTTCAGATGATATAGAATGCTACAAGTCTGTCCCTGAAAGCACAAAAAGCATTTTGCTATTTTTCTTTTTTCTGCTTTATGTATTTTTCTTTTATAGCAGATTTTCTTTGTACAGTGCTGTCAAACAAATCTCAATCACTTCTATAATTATGTTACATAACAACTGTTAACTTCGCTTTTTCAAACTATCTTATTTGATGAGTTACATTATGTACATTGGAGCAGTCCAGAAATACTACCTAGGGCTAATTAATTACCAGAGCCCATTTTAAAAAGTTTCAGCAAACTAGTATTTATTTCTTCTGTAATGCAATGTACCAGTCAAAGAATTTACTTCCCCTCATTACTGAGCTTTGTAGGTAGAACATCTTTTGCTTTTAAGGAAAAATTGTGCACTTTTTGCTGTTGTTTTCTTACAAAACAAACAAACATCTTCCGTATTAAATACCCAAATTTAAGTGACCACGAAAAAAGAAACAGAGATTGAATTTGTGCTTTAGTGCTGTGAGACCATTTGGCTGTGGGAATGTTGGAACAGTTGTGCTTGAAAGACTGCCGAAGCATTGTGAGCTGAAAATGAAGCGATAAGTCATTCACAATTTAATTTTGCCTAGATTTGCAATGAAACCTCAGCTTTTATCTATGACATCCATGTCACAAAAAACTGTCCCTTCTTAATGTTACTGTGCTTCAGACACATGCTTCCAACAATGAAAAATAAGATATACGGGATATGTGGATCATTGGTACAGACCTGTGACAATGAATTAATAAACAAAAAGTGACAGAGTGCTTTGAATGCAAGTATGATGAACAGACATCAACCAGAATGCTAGGTCCCTGATTCAGCCAAGTGCCTGCATGCTGGGCCTAGATGCAAGCTGGTGTGCAGCCTCTGTTCATGAGAGCCTGAAGCAGTGGGGTACACTGGGACAGCAGAGCACTGCCACAACTTTGCTTTTGTTAGGGACAAATCAGACTCTTGTGGTAGTGGTGGCAGCCAATGATCAGGACACAGCTGGCCTGGAGGGACAAACGGGGGTGTGACAACNGAGTCACTCTGAGGCTTTTGGTCCTGTCCACTGCCCTGACAAGTCTGGTCTTCGAGAGGGAGCAGTGACAACACTGGGCTTCTGCAGCCTCCAGCCTTATTTATGGAAGGCAACTGACCATGAAATCACTCACTTCAGGCCAAATCCCACTATCCTATTCCACAGAGACATGGAACAAGATGTTGAGAGAACTTTATGCATTCCTAGCCCTTCTAAAGCAAAACAAAACCACTGAATTTATCTTCACCAAATTTCCTAGACTTACACATGCTNCAGTCACTCTGAGGCTTTTGATCCTGTCCACTGCCCTGGCAACAAGTCTGGTCTTCGAGAGGGAGCAGTGACAACACTGGGCTTCTGCAGCCTCCAGCCTTATTTATGGAAGGCAACTGACCATGAAATCGCTCACTTCAGGCCAAATCCCACTATCCTATTCCACAGAGACATGGAACAAGATGTTGAGAGAACTTTATGCATTCCTAGTCCTTCTAAAGCAAAACAAAACCACTGAATTTATCTTCACCAAATTTCCTAGACTTACACATGCTTCCATCACAATATTAGTTTAGAATAAAGCAACTTGCTTTATTCTTCTGTTTACATTCTTAAACTCTGTCCATAACTACTATAAGTGAGACCACAACTCACTGCACTGTTGGGAGACTCCTGACTTCTCAAACAGTTTAGACTTCTCAAAATAGATTAGCTTAGCTCATAAAGCACTGATAAGTCAGAAAATCTATCAAATCAAAACAACACCAACAATATATATATATGTACGCACACACACACATATATATATGCAATTTTCTCTCTCTTTCTAACGGTAGGGAAAAGTTTCTTTCACACAAGGGCACTATCTGCCATTTTACTCATCACCCACCAAAGCAAATGAAACCGGTGCAACAATTTAGATATTTGAAACATAAAAACAATTAGAAAATCTACTTTCGCGTTTAGAATTCACCCATGATATTATTATGAAAGTTCTATTTTTCCTCTTTTCTGAATTTATGTTCATTATATCCTAACACAGCTTTGAACTATGTCTGAGTACCTCACATTTTCTTTCAAAACTTGTATAATATTCTGATACACTGAAGTTGTCATGTCAATCTTTTTTTAATATGGGATATGGGATGCTAAAGAATAAAAAGATTAAGTATCTAGCTTATAAATGCTTAAATATCTAAATGTAGGCAGTTCAAATTACATCACTTATAGAAAACTGGGTAATAAAATGGCATCTTCACAGTGGAGCCCCTTTTAGACTGAGGAGAAGGAAGATAACTAAGCTCCTACACTGTGTGCCAATCACAAGCTGAATTATCCTGTTCAGTGCTATTTTTGCAGTATTTCTTTTTAAATAAAAAGTGTTAAAGGAATAATGTACAAAGAAAAATAACCCTATAATTTAAAAAGCTCACTCTATTGTTGTCTCTGAAGTAGCAGGAAATTCAGCTGCTAATGAACATCTCTAACCTATGAAAAAAAGTTGCTTTGTCTGACTAAATATAACTTTAGGAAAATGCAGGCTAACAGTATAAGGAAATGATATCTTCAAAGATACTATAACCAAAAGATCTAATTCCTCAAATGAAGTCTGTCTGAACACAGTTATTGTACCAACCCATGGGAAGACTGAAGCATATATGCTTTTACACGAGCAGAAGGGATTGATGAATGTGATTGCAAAATGGTAATTTAAACATTAGAGTAAGATTAGTAAATTATATAATTTTCAGTGACTCTAAAACAATGTACATTACAAACAAACAAAAAGAAATAAAATAAAAAAAAAACAGAAAAAAACACCAAAAAATCACATACAATCCTCTCTCTCCTGTCTTGCTAAGGATGTGCTCTCATTTAAAAGTATAACTAATTACTAAGCCTTTCACATGTCTTTATATTGATCTAAATATCCATCTTCATTTTCATACTATCAGCCGTAAATGTTGCATTCTCAAATTTTTCATTTTCTATACAGTCATCTTGAACAGTAAATATCAGTGATCCTTCAGTTATTTTCTCCTTTCCAATTGCTCTTTCTATCTCTCAGATGATACATAGGAAAACATTACTATGGATGAATAAGAATGACTACAAACCATTCTGTGACTCATCTTGTTACCAGAATTTTGCTCTTGTACCTGCACAAATGCTTAGATGAGCCAGCACTGAACAACAATGTAACTCTTATGCTCCATCTCAAAAAAATCAATTTACAATCTCCCACATGAACTTCTCTCATTCTGTTTCAGCTTGTCCTTGCTTTCTCCTTATTAAAAGAAAATTGCAAAAGCTACAGTTTTGTTACTGATTTCTTTTGGTCAATTAATGAAGCACGCATATTTGTTTTATTTGTTTATAGAGATAAGATTAAGGGATATAATTTTAATAAATTATTAGACTAATTGGATAGGAATCATACTTGTCCAGAATCTACACCACAGCTTTCCCAGACTTAAACTCCTAGGAGACGACAAGTTTCTATGTATATAGACAATTGTTTATGAACAGAATTAGAATATGACAGATTATAGTAGAAAGGAAAAATGAAATGTTATCCTTCAAAAACACAGAGAGTGTTTGTTTGTTTGTTTTTTCTCATTTTTGTTTCTTCCCCCTGCAAGGCATCAGAGAAAGAACTCACGTGTCTTTAAGTTTAATTTAGCTTTAACTTTCATCTGCCCTGTGACTCCCAGACAAAACTATGTCCACTGTAGTCTTTCTGTAAGCATAAATGGAAATCTGCAGAAGCTGGCTACAGGCAGCCTTCAGAAATACATTAGCACAGAGTTGGAACTAGATAAAACCATCCCTAAAGTCAGAAGTGTGGGAAGATGATGACATCCCATCAACCCAGCACTTACTTTCAAGCAGAAGAAATGCGCCTGAGATGTCCCCAGAGCAGGGTAAGCCATGTCCCATGTCCCATGCCTGGGGGTTCTGCAGCACAGAATCTCTCTCACACATAAAGCAAATGGAAGTACCTCAAATCTCTTCATCTTAAATAATTTCTCTTATTTTCAATTTTTATGCTTTAATTACTTTGGCAGTCTTCTTGCTCTGCCCCCCAAACCAGTAACTGTCTGAGCTGTATCCATATGACAAAACCCTGTCAGTTCTCATTGTCTGTGTCATTCTAGTTCTTGGTAAACTTGATTTTTTCTAAAGGTCTTTTAAAGGTTTGTGCTCTAGCCCACAGCCAAGCATGATGCATTTGCAGCAAAGATACACGATAAAAACTGCAATTTTCATCAGGGTTCAATTCAAACTAAATTTCCCAACGTGGATTTCACATCCCATTACCTGAGCACTTTCCAAGGCACTGATATTTTTCAGGAGCTCACTTCTCTTATGCTTGTGTATCCTGAGTTGTTTTCCAATACATCATTTGAAATAACTGCCTAAACATATAAATTACTAAAATGCAAGAGAATTTCTATTTGGAACTTTTTCTGTCAATGTTTATTGTTGTATCTCATTTGCATAACATGATTCCTTGTTAACATTTCTGATACTTTACTGCATAAGTTTGATTTTTAAAAAAGTAAGCACCTGCTCAGTTCACACATCTGTTCTGGTTACACTTTCACAGCAAATTAAAACTAGTATTGTCCTAGATAAGCCTATTTCACATAGGATTTATTTATTTAATGTCTTTTCTTTGGTAGAAAAACTGCTGTAGTTTTTGTTTTTTTTTTTTTCCACACTATCAGGACAATCACTGTCTATGGTTCAAACCTACATACTTCCTCTCTTACATTACAGAAGTACTATCTTCAGTTTTTTAAGTGATCAGGATAGACAGTGACCCCTTCTAGTGATCAACAAGTACAGACCAGAAAATAAATCTCTTTTAAAGGTTCTGTTCTCATGCAAAAACATTGTTACTGTTAGTTTGTGGGATTTTGTTGCTTTTATAGACGCAAGATAAACAAAATAACTTTGTTTTTAGGCTTAATTCTAATGAAGAACTCAAAATCTCAAGTCCTTCAAAGTTTTTCTGGATGATTTGATGACACTGCATAAAAAGTTATGTATTTTCAACTTACAAGCTGGCCTAAGTTACAATAAACAGAGAAGTAAAAAGGCGTAGCTTCATCGTACGCATTTCTAATCAGAGACTCATGCAAGGCCTCACTCTCGCATTGGCCAGTTCAGAATTGGTTAGAGTGTGGTAGCTACCAAAAGATAAAACCTCTATGAAAGCATCACTAGAGAAAATGAGACCTTGACTGTACTTGCCCACTGTAAACTCATTACATGACTCAGCTATATAGTATGAAAACAAAGGAAGCACAGGTCATTGTTACAGAAGAGCTTACCCAAAAGCTCTGGCCTACATCTCACTGTTTTAATAATTAGATAGACACAGAAGGGTAATAGAGAAGCAAGCTGGTAATTTACAGGTGAATTCTTAATAAGTTGGCAGCCAGGTAACACATACATATGAGGAAACCAGAAGGTGGTAGTAACAGAGGTAACAACAACCAGATATATTTAGTTATGAAGAAAGCAAAAGAAATTGGCCTGTAGAGATGAGACCAAAGAAGCCACCGATGACTTATATCAGTTACATTAAAAATCAATAAACAGTGAAAATAATAAGCCCTCATGAACAACATCTCATGCACAGCAGCCATCCAGGCTCTAGAACTACCAAAAAGCTGTGGCTGATATTTTTCAATACTCATGAATCAATCCTACGTTACCATTTCTCACTATTCAGACAGCCTAGACCAGCTTCTCCCAGTGGTCCTCTTTTTAAAGACCTCATATCTAGAGAACAAACTTCCCCAAGGCATCAGCCTTTGTTCTCTGCACCTTTTTCCGCATCCCAGTGTAGCTCAGGCTGTTAAGAATACTAATTAAGCTCCTACTGTCTGATAGCATATGCACGACACTATTTTTACAGAATTATACAAATACTTAAAATGTTTTGACAGACTGTGTTCTGAGAGCACTTAACTGAATATCAAATGACTAAATCACAGGAGTTTTTTTGATGACAGTACAGCTGATATGCTCTAGAACAGGCACACACTCATACACAGTAAATGGATATTTATAGTTTGTAAAATTATGAAAATGAAAAGATTCAACACAAACTAATGTTACTAAGTTTTTGGAGGATGAAATTTCTAGTATTTTTGATTTTGGTGCTTTCCTTATTTCTGTCTGAAAACCCAGACAGATAAATCTGAATATGTAAGTAGACACTGTAAAAAGTCAATACGGGATAAAAAAACACTACTTGCCTCACAGCTTACAAGAAATAGGATATACTGTTTTATCTGTTTACTACTACAAGGTACAAGAAAAACTACATTATTGAACTTTCTCCTTTTTGGTCTTTCTGTAAATCATTGAAACACTTAACACTGTATATTTTGTTGTTGTTGCCAAAAGCAAATCCAACTGAAAGAGAACTGTCAGCCTTAGAGTTAGAAGCCTGTTCTCTTACACATGTATGCAGATATCCTCTATTAGCATTAATGACAATTATCCATGCATATGGATGAGAGATCAGACTCCTTAATTTGTTTAGATGAGACCAATCTTAATCAGCTTGAGCTACTCATAACTCCATATAATACTTGTGTGGCTGGTGACTCAACATGTGTGAGGTTTTCATTTTACAGTCCAGGAATTTTGAAAGAGAAGAATGTCAAAATATTAGTCAAAATAATATTCTCAGAGTTCTAGTCCCCCGATGTGCAGAAGAGGAGCCAGAGTGACATTGAATAACCTCACAAAAGCAAACTGGGTCAGCAGGCAAGTGTTAAATGCCAGAAGCATGATTTCAAATCAAATCCCTATCATTAAAAAAAAGCTCTACGGCCATCAATGGGTCCTGCTGTAATAAAAATATTGCTCTTGTCTGTTAAACATAGGTCAGTAAACTATTTCTAGCAAAGCTTCAAAATTTGCATTACCCCCTAACCTCACAGTAACCTTATACTAAGTTCCATAAACATGTTTATTCAAACAAAACAAGCATCAGGAAAAATGATTTAAATGCATTACACAAATCACGCCAAAACACACCATACAAGGTAAGATCAAAGACCTGCTTAGGGAGAAACTTACTCTGACCTTCTCTTGAAAATGAGTTTCAGTCTGGAAGACAGAACTCTATTTTTATGCCAGATTCACTATCTTACTACTGTTTCATTTGTTATTGGTAATCAAGTCTCCTAACTTCTATCGATCCTGTTCCACAGAGATCAGCGTTTGTTGTTGTTTTTTTTTTCTTCTTTTGAGATGCAAAAACGATGAAGGCATTTCTTGATTTCACACATAAAAAATACATAGGGAAACAGATGTAGTGCTTTTAGGAGGAAATATTTACACCATCATCTCCCAAAACTGAAGGCATATATGGGAAAAGGACAAGAATTTGCAACCATAAAAATGCATTCATGAAAGAGACCAGCAGTACAGACCCATCTTGAGGGTGATGACTCACAGATGTGATTAGGCCTTTTTCTTAATCTTCCCTTCAGCATTTCACATTATGGGATGTTCAAGAAGACTCTTTGATAAATGTTACTTTTAAAAATAGCTTCTGACCACTCCTTTGTGCTTTCTGAGTTACTAGGTGAAGCCAGGAGTAACCTGTGCAGATCATCTTACCTGCAAGTCAGTACAACCTTGTATCCCACCCCACAATTAATCAGTTACAAAAGTACATGTATAATGTATAGGAAATTTAAAGAGTTCCAAAAATATCCTCATGTTACAGTTCTTCTTCCTAGCTCCAACAAAGGACAATGACGTTTTGCTATTGAATGCTGTACAGGGCCAGCAGGACTGACCCAGTAACTGACAGAGCCACACAATACTTTCAATTCAATAGTGATATTTTTAGTTCTTCAAGTGGTAGAAAAGTAAGCAGCCTACCCAGAAAGGTGGATTCTTCCATTCCGCTATGCTGCAGCACTCACAGTGTCTCAGCAGGAAAGGAGAATTTATAAAACACCCCATACTTGGAGATTTGCAATTTAAGATGCAGGCTTAGGAGAATTTATGAAAGGAGTCATGAGCACGTGGCAAAAGGCACATAAGAAATGCAATTTATCACATAGACATCAAAGAAGGGTGCACTTTCTTCTCTATTCACATCTTTATTTATTTGTTAGTTAGTTATTAAAATTTACTATTCAGCCAAAATCATAACAAGGGAGATGAGAAAGACTATCACAGTATTCAGGTGTCTTTTTCATTCAGGTACCGCTCAAGCGTTAATTAAAGCTGACAACACGTTTTATCACAGATTTCTTCAGAGAAAAATATTTTATGTAATGTCAAAATCAAAATTTGGATTTAAGCTGAAATACAAGTTAAAAAAGAAATTTCTCTGAGCTATTTGTTTGGGCTAACCTGTTTTAAAATACTGCAGATTGTCCATAGAAAAATGAATAACTGAACACCAGATTTAAGCATTTACATCACAGACGGTGATTGTTAAATATTAGTGCATCATCATTACAGATATTTTCCATGATTTACAAATGCATTAAAACAAAGATTATTATAAGTGAAACATATTTTACTGCTGTCTAAATTCATGTAAATTTTTTCCAGGTGAGAACTTACATAGGTGAATCAGACACACAAACAAGCTGTGCTTTGAATTCCCAAAAAGGACTCCATAGCTTAACTGGCGATGAAAAACTCAGATCATCAAAACTTTATGAACTGATCTCATTTCTGTATCAAGTTACGTATTTAAGAAGTGCAATGATCTCTTTGATAATCCCCAAATAAAATATAAATAAAATATTCTGATTATCTTAAGTAATTCTAAAATGGCTTTATTCAGTTCCCAGCACCGATCTGAGTTCCAAATTTCAGTATATCATCTGCTCAACCTCTCAACAGTTTTTACAGGATAGAACTGCAGTATCTAGGACAGAAAAACACTGCTCCAAGCTTTATTTTCAAATTATGTTCTATTCAAATTCTATTCAAAGAATTCTGGACTCAGTGTGAGTAATCTAACCATATCTGTGTCTTCAGATTTAAAACAGAGCTCCAATAAAGTGTACCAAAATTAAACCTCATAGGAGAGAAAAGCTCACTGCCAGCAACAACTCCTAAATTAAATAACCTAACTGACCTGAAACATATTTCTAGCACCTCAGTAGTTCAAGGGGCTGGACTCCATCAGGTAGCTAAATTATTGGAGGATTTACCACTACTACTGGCAGGTAAAAATAATGTTCCTATTCTGTCTGAAGAAAAGAGGTAGACAAAAAAAAAATAATAACAAAAAAAATAATTAAAAAAAAAGAACTTTC
>PPHD01020765.1:0-13516 GCA_002909625.1 Bambusicola thoracicus | reverse complement strand
TTGCAGAAGCAGTTGAAAATAAAGAATTATTCACTATCAGAAAAAGAACACTGCTTATCTTCTGATTAATGGTCTGGAGTGATATCTTTCATAGACTTTAAAAGAACTGAAGTCCTGTTTTCTGACTGTATTTTACTCAGTGAACTGATTTTCTTGCTGGTCTTCATGCCACATTTGCAAAAACAGATTTCACATCAATGGATGAACAACCCAAGAGGAGAGCTCACTGGAACTTGAAGATGTGAATGGCTGAACCATTCCTGACAGGAGCTCAAAAGAAAATGACTTCAATCTGCTTACGTTAAAAGCAAGGCTGCACATTCAGCCTTGATTTCAGATTTGAATCTGTCCCAGATTTGGAAGGGTCAGAAGCAGCAGTACTGCAGCAGAAGAAAATTCTTGAGCAAAAATTCTTAGAACTCCTGGGTCACATCCTCTACTGAGGCAGTCAGCATTCTGAGATGAACAGAGCCCAGGATGGGGCCATCTGGACTTTCTGTTCATATTTTTATATCACAGGCAATGCAATAACAGCATTCCTTGGGTGCAGTGGAACAAGTACATTTTAAGCAGCGTTTCTGAACATACGAAATTCTACACTTTGAAGTCATCTGAGGGGATCTTCAAGGCAGGATAGTAAACTGTGTATTTTCATAAACTGGTGCACGTTTGGTTTCTTTCTCTACTTTATCTGGCTGCTAAGTTTATGACAAGAATAAATGAAGATAGATAACCCAAGGGGAAAATAACTGCATTGTAAAAACACTTAAACCAACTGAAAAATAAGTTTGGCTGAATAAGAAGTTTCTAAGCTTAATATAACCTAGAAACTGCACATTTCCCAGTAATCTCAGAAGCTGTAATTAGTTGAAGAAACTGCTCATTTTACTACATAACCTTCAAATCACCTCCCTGAATGCACTTTTTGTCTCTACATCTCACCAGTTTCCCAAGTGTTTCCTTGTCTCATTTCATACAGTTAATGAAACAACTCAATCAAGCAGCAGGTTTTCATATATGAGCAGGTTTTGCCTGAATTCTAAAGAGCTGAAATTTGGAATAAATTACTACCCTTTGCTTTGTTCCTTGAAATAAAAGAAATGTCAGCGCCATGTCTTCTTTTTGACCCATGAATGTTTTAACAGGTACCACCTCTTACTCTGAAGAGTACTTTCACATCTAAGAGAGCATGAGAATCCAAAATACTTTATTAATACTTTCTTATTTTATTTGTAAACTTAATTAATCCGTGGTCTAAGGACAGTGGTTAAGTGAAATAAAATTAAGTCTACTGTTTGATAAAAATAATTTAGCATAACAGCTTTCCTAAAAATATTCAAGAAAAAAACAATAAAACTAAGGTTTCAAATATCACTGCATTTTCACTTTTGAAAATACATATTCCTGAAAAAGTTGTGGGTTTTTTTGTTTGTTTGTTTTAAACTAAAGAATACTGTGCAAAAGTTTTTGTTGAAAAGTTTTGGTCGCTCCCAGCAGACTGAAGAAATGAAAGCAAAAAAGAAAGAAATGAAAAATGCATAGAGATCTCATTTTAAGAGCCACCTGGGTAACTTCCACCAGGAGGATTCCTCAGTGGAAACCAGCTTCCACAGACATCCAAATTGCATTTTTATAGTGAACATTTCAGATCCATAGTGAAGTAAATTGCTATGAAGTTACCTGACTTTGTCAATTTCAGGTACATACATTATCTTTGTTTTATCCCATGCATTATTATTTCATTTAAAACCTGTTTTTGTCAAAATCCATTTAGTTTTTCATCCAAACAGGCCAGAAAATTTACACTGTAGTTCAGGAGATGCCTAAATACTTCTGCGGATGGCAATGCACCTTACATTTGCATAAGGCAGCATGAAGACTCATTACAAATTCATGTTCCTTTGGTTCAAAAGCATATCCATTGATTCCTTCCAAGAATATAGAGGTTATTTTAGAGAGCCCAAAGTATATTTGGCAGTTTCCTACTGTAATGTGTCTGCTTGGGATTCAGAAGTTTTCAACATTTTCAAATACTATGTCAGGACAAAGACATATGTTCAATGAGTGGAACATTCCTTAGGAGGAAAAAAAAAAAGTCCAGATTTGCTTACCCATACCCTTATTTTGATCTTCCTGTGCAAGCTTTCTTTTTTTCACAATCAAATACCCATCAAATAGAAGGAGACCCAATGGTTCAGAACCAACTGCAATATCGTTCAGCTCACAGCTTTGACAGCTTTTGCTTTCCTTGGTGTTCTTGGAGGAATGTTATTCAGAGAAAGTATATAGGGTAAATTTGCTCCAGGTTGAATTCATCACCTTTTCATATTAACTGGGGACAAACTGAAACTGACACCATCAACAGCCTATCCCTGTTGTTCTGTACCATGTCATTTCACTTGCATATCTAAAACCTAAATTCTCTTGAAAAACTAGCTGTATGATGCCGAGCTGATGTACCAGATGGTTCATTAATAGTATGCATGGTATTTCTGCAGGCCAATAAACTGTTTAAGGAACTAAGCAACATCTTCCTGTCAACATTATTTTACCATGAGAAAACTTGTCCTACAGAAACGTTTTCTAATCCCCCAAAATGTAGTACTAAGCATGACCAGTTCGAGGGTGCACAAAAACACAACTCTGCTTCTCCCACTTTCTAACTCAAACCAGTTTGGCATTGCCCACCTGGCTCACCTCATGCCACCCTGCCCAGGGCTGGGAGCTAGGAGCTGGGCATGCACCCCGGCAGGGAAAGCAGGACTCAGGCTGGTAAGCGGCGTGCACCATCTAGTGATGGCTGCTGGCTGGAACAGCTTCTCTTTCCTGGAGAATCATCAGGGAATCCTGGCTACAGAAGCTATGGATTTCTGGTGGGAAAAAGGAAAACCAAATAAACCACTTCACACAAACACTTGTGTCATAGGCTAGTGTTCTCAGTGTTCTCAACTCACTCTTCAACTGGCTTTTCCTCTGATACATTACATAACATCAGGCTAAGGGCATCTGCATCACATTTGTATGGGTAACAGAACTGTAAGACACTGGTACTGGCCTGACCTGGAGAAAGCAGGAGGCAATAATGCAATTGGGAAGGCCAAGAACATTTCCACATTAAATTCCCAATAGCCTATGACCTGTTTTTAGGGGAATGGCTTCCCTGTTCCCCATGACACAACTAGAGAAATGTTTATTTACACAAAACTGCTTTCTCTTCCATTTTCATTCTAGTATCTTGAATTTTTCTTACAGAACTTTGACTCAAAAATTTCTAAGAAAAAGCTTTCTATGAGGAGCGACTAAGGGAACTGGGGCTGTTTAGTCTGGGGAAGAGGAGGCCAAGGGAAGACCTTATTGGTTTCTTCAAATACCTGAAAGGTGCTTACAGCAAGAGTGGGGCTGGTCTCTTCTCACTGGTGACAGGTGACAGGATGAGGGGAAATGGCCTCAAGTTATGCCAGGGGAGGTTTAGGTTGAATATCAGGAAAAGCTTATTTATAGAAAGGGTAGTTAAGCACTGCAATAGGCTCCCCAGAGAGGTAGTTGAGTCACCATCCCTGAATGTGTTTCAAAACTATATGGATGTGGTGCTCAGGGACATGATTTAGCTGAGGGTTGTTAGAGTTAGGGTAGTATGGTTAGCTTGGGGTTGGAGTTGATGATCTTCAAGGTCTTTTCCAACCTGAGCGATTCTATGATTCTATGCCTATTGCAAGCATTAGCCAGCAAAGCCTGGAAACACTCAGCTGATAAAGGTAAGAATCACTCCTCTTTTACCCAGCTGAGACAGACAATGCAATTCAAGCTAAGTGTTAGGTAACTTCCAGCACAGCACAGACCCTAAGGCTTGTTGCTACTGTGTCTTACAACTTATTAAAAAAAAGTTACCATCTTTTTGAACATACTTCTGTTCCTACCAAAGATGCTGGACCAAGTTAAGTCTTCCAAAATCTTTGGATTTTGCTTCAGTGGGGACAATATTATCTTCTGGATTCCATACTTTCCCATACATTCCCATTAATTACCATCATCTTTCCTGCTTTTTGATATATAGAAATCATTCCCATAGTTTATAAGCCATCACTCTAAAGTGACCATGGAGTTCATTTAGTCCATGACTCTGGGCTCCATCTGTCCTAACAGTCCTTTAGGGCAGGCAGGATGATGCATGGTGCTGGACTGTTGCATGCTGACTTCAATTCTGGTTCTATAGTAATTAAATCTCCTTCAACCTAGCTCATTTTTACTGTAACATCATTGATAAGGCATACAGTAATCATAGTAGTGATGATATGCAGAGTTATATAACAACAAGCATAATACAATTCAGATTATTGGCTGTTCTCACCCCAAATCAAATCTCCTTGAGGTACACACTGGACTTCCCAATCCTCCTGCATTACCCGCTCACCCACCAACTGCATCCAGGTCCTTGAGCAAAAGCAATCCTATGGATGGGCTTACTTTGCTCTAGACAGGAATAATCCAGACTGTCTTGCCCAAGATGCTTTCCATGTGTACTCCAGGGACTTTATCTCCTTCCACAGTACACTAAGAGATTTCAGTGGGCAGGGTCAGCTCAATTGGCAGATCCCTCAGTGTTGACTAACCAGGCAGCTTCTGCTAAAGGTATGCTAGTGTTTGAATGTCCCAGCACCTAATGTTCTCAGTGTAGTTTTGAATTGTATTATTCAATTTTCCCGAGCCTGGTACATGACAAGGGATGTGATACACCCACCCAGTACCATGCTCTTTGGCACAGGTGGTTATGAGATTGTTTTGGAAATGAGTCCCATTGTCTGACTCAGTTCTTTCTGGGGTACCATGTTGTCATAAAACTTGCTGTTCAAGGCCCAGGACAGTGTTTCAGGCAATGGCGTGGAACACAAGATATGTTTAAAGTCATCCAGTGGTTGCTCCCACATAGTGCTTGCCGTAGTGGGTTTGTGGGAGTGTAAGACGCACAAAGTCATTTACAGTTGGGAAGATGGAGCTAACATTACATAAATATACCAGGAAAGACTCCAGGAAACAAAACAAACAAACAACGTCAGAAACAGATAAAGGAGGAAAAGATGGCAAGGAGGACAGTCAGGAAGGAACAGATTCAAGCATAACAGAGCTGGAATGCCTAAATCCTAACCAATGACTGCCTGCTTGAGTGCTGCCTACCACAGAAAGACTCCAAACTCCAGGAAGCCTTATATTTTAAAAGCAAGGTTTTCCAAGAACTGCTTCTGCACATACAATTGAATTGAATGACGTATCTCAGTATATTTATATATACTGAGAGACATTTAAAAATAAAAGCCTGAGGAGAAAGGCGGGGGGGGAAATCAGGGAGAAAATTCTCTCTCACACACACACACACACACTATGTAGCCAGGAGGTGCTGCAATTAGGCTCCCTGACACTTGGATATTTGTAAAGATAGCATAGAGCAAATCTGACAAGCCTAAGTGAAAGTAAGTTATAAAGACTCAGCTTGAAATTAACACTCTGGTGAACTCCAAGTACAAGAGACTAAATTGGTGCCATGTTAGTTTGTGCATGCAGAAGAAAACGAGCAAAATTACACCTCTGCATAAAGGCGTGGTTTGGTCCTACTGTCTATGAGACATTGTTTTTTGACATTACAACACTGACACTTGGAAGATGTAAAACAAAGTATCAACTCCAAGAATAGGTCTATTTTTTATATTACTAACCTTAAGGCACTTGGGAACATGACATTAAAGTCTCTGTACAAATACAATGCACAGCTAGGAAAGTGACTCCCGGTCTCAAAAGAGAATCCCACTGAAAATTATGTACAAAGAAATACTAGACTGAAACACTCAGTCTGTGCTTTGGAGATGGACCATGAACCACGGAGCAAGTGAAACCACTGAATAACTGGAAAATTGTGTATGAAAGCTCAGCCTCTTAGAGAATTACAGATAAAAAGCCTATGAAGTAACAGATGCATTGTTCTCTCTTCAAAGAGCAGACGATAGAACAAGAAGGACTTTAAATTATTTTAAATTATTACCCTAGCAGCATATGGAAGAAATGCACAGCGGTGAGCTCTGACAGAACTTCTTTCCTCACGACTCAAGAGCCACCCCAAGAAGCACGCTACCTGCCGTGCAGGGCGGTTACACTGCTGTCAGGGGAGCTGCTGCAGCTGCACCCGCCGTGCATGGCGGTTACACTGCTGTCAGGGGAGCTGCTGCAGCTGCACCCGCCGCAGGGCGCGAGAAACCCCTCTATCTCCTCAGCAGCGCCAAGCCCGCGCGCCACACTGAAGAGATCCGGCGGCCGCCGCCATTTTGGTCAAGCCGCGAAGGGAGGAGGTGTCGCTCGCTGTGACAGGCCGGCGAGCCCGAGAGGCGGGGCGAGGCAAGGCAGCTGCCGGCAACATTGAAAAATGGAAAGGCTGAGCCTCTAGCGAATGTGTGTTGGAGCTTAGAGAACTTTGCAGCTGTGTGTTCGGTCGCTGGCTGCCTGCAGCGTTCTGGGGGCTGTGCGTGGTAGCAAGCTCTGCAATGCTTTCATGTCAGTGAGTCCGACCATCCACCTAACGGTCAAATTCACTCATAAACGGTGCTTCCAAATGCTGCATGCACGTTTTCTAAAAACCTGCGGGGATGGTGGCTCCCCTGCTTTCCTAGGGAGCCCGTCCCAATACCTGTTCGTTCTTTCCGTGAAGTTCTTTGTGATCTCCACATTACGCCTCACCTGCCACAGCCTGGTACCGTTTCCCTGCATCTTCTCATTTGTTGCCTGGGAGAGGAGAAGAGCCAGCTCCTTGCCACCTCCTCTGAGAGAGACGTATGGCATCCTGTGCAATTCTCAGGTATGCAGGTGTGGTGGTGGGAAAAGAAAATACAAATGGTTCTGGAAAGTAAGTTATTGAAAGAATATGTGTATATGTATATATATGTGTATATACATATCAAAAAGAGGAGGTAAGGTGCTAAAGGAAAGTTGAAGAAGATAAGAGCAAACTTAATAGAGAACTGAGGGCAAAAAAAAAACCCCAAAACATAGTAGTCCTAAAAACTAGTATTGCAGAAAAGAGAATTCTGACCGAAGTTGGGTTTTTTTGCTATTTTTTTTTTTGTATTATAAGTGCTTTTGATAAAATATATGCCAGTTGTGATTGAAGTGCTGCTTTAGTTCAAAAGTACATCTGTTACAAATTGTTCCACAAATATAGCTGAGCACATTCTTATTTATATTCAGTGATGCTAAGCACAGCACACAAAACCCACAACACAAGCAAAGTTACCCATTATGTTTTCTACCAACTCATCTATCACTTGGGCTCCTGCTGTTCACACTTATCGTTACTACTTTATGATGAGGGAAAAAAAGGTGTTCAGTATCCATTAATATGATATTGAAACCCTTTTTTTCCTGTCCGGGGTTAACTAGTTAGATCTTAGGTTCTTTTCAAGTTTTGATCACAAACGTAAAAAAACAAACAAGCAAACAAAACCCCACCACTTTTGGACCGAACTGTCCATCTCAGCTTTGAAGCTGTTAATCTATTAGTTGATATTTTACTAACACAGACATAAGAAAATGTGTAGGTTCACACCAAACTGATACGCTGCCTTTTCTTATCACCAACAAAAGAATGTGAAAGTGCACCATTGCTGTAACAACAGCATATGGAACTAAAAGCTTGCAGATCACAGCCTGCAAATACAGGCCTTGCTGCTATTGCTCAAGGTGTGCTGAATACATTATATAGAATATGTTGTGAAGATACCACAGCAATAAATAATAGTATGCAAATGGTCTACACAAATGAGCTGATGAAATTGGTACAAAGGATGAAGCTGAAAATGCATAAATATTAATGTTTAAAGCAAAGTTAGGCGTTGGCAGCTGTGGAATAGGTGGGTACTCCTAACAGGTAGTTTTAGAGTATGATACATTTCATGCATTTTTATGTATATGTGATAACAGACTATATGTAGTTTTTAAAAACTGCTTTGGACGTTAACAATCCCATCAACTGTCAATTATCTCTTGATAATTATTTCCGTGTAGGGTGGGAGTCAAGCCATATCACTGTTCTCTCATCGTGTAAAAACCTTTATCAGGAAATATGGCTTTACAAAAAAATTGTGAGTCATTTCTTGTTATACCCTGGGGGAATATGTTATCTTTCTGTTGATCTACTCCACTTTCTTCTTCCGTGTATTTTTCTTAATGGTTGCTGTGATATATATATTTGTATAAGGCAAAGGGGCTGAGAAAAGAGGCGTTAGCCACCTCACATTTCACAGTTCTAGTTTAAGAAAAAAAGTGAGGATTAGCTTATTAAAAAAAAAAAAGCTGCATTTTTCCTCTCGGCTAGTTTTGCACTTTAAGAACGATTACTTACTTTAAAATGTTATTTTATTTTCTAAGCGCCTTTCCTACCTCCACCCCTCGCTTCTGGTTTTTAAAAATGCCGCTCTTCTGGGTGTACCTATCACTTTATTTATACAAATGGATGTTTTCTCCCATGGTTTTCCCGGTCATCCTGGAAAGTAGCCACCAGGAGGCGCTAATGTCACGCGTTGGTCGCACTTCACACCGCTCCTTCGTGCCATTGCCAAAAGTGCAGATTTGGGGGTGTCATGAACATCATCCGTGACAGTGTTTAATGCGTCTCTTGCGGTGGTCGTTATTCCGAAACGTAAAATCGGTGCCTCCTATCACTTCGATATCTTATTTTCCCTATGAGCTTGCTCCTAAATGATAGTGGCTGAGAAATGTAGCCGTGCAGGAGCACAAGTGGAGATAAGTGTTCTACACTGCTATGTCAGCTGAGTTTAGAAGACACAGAGTAAATTATTATTTAGCAAACTGAAGAAAATTAGGTTCAAAATGGAAATTCATATTTAGGATCTGAAAGAGAAATACTGACCTCAAAGCACAGGAAGTCTTTCAAAACCTCTTTTCCTATGCTTTTCATGCAGCTGCAGGGAGCCTTCAGACCACCAGTCCACTCTGCATGTTTAGAAAGATCTTGGCTTCAGGTGTGAACTGAAGAAACAAACACACTGCCAAGTCTGAATTAATGAGAATTCTTATCATCAGTTATTTTGGCAGACCGTTCTACAGATGCCAAAGCAGTAAATAAATGCTCTCAGAGGACTCAGATTTATGTACAGATTGACTAATAACTGGCATTTGTTGTCTGGCATGGCCTGACACTGGAATGTTCTTTTAAGTGAGAAGGGTACTGGAAGCAGTAGTGTGAGTTAGGTAGATTGTGTTCAGTTAAAGTGCATTGTTGTCCAAGGAGGCTGTGGATGCCCCATCCCTGGAAGCATTTAAGGCCAGCCTGGTCTAAGTGGTTGGTGACCCTGCACATAGCAGGGTGTTGAAACTGGATAATCATTATAATCATTGTGGTCCTTTTCAACCTAGGCTATTCTGTGATTCTATGGTTCTATGATTGTATTTCTATGGAGGTTCTAAATACTGAACATGTTTTTCTCTCTGCTATGTTAATCTTCCTCTGGCATGATTAAAATGAATTCTGTTTTTTCTTTCCTTTCCTATGCACCGTCTTAATATGGCACTTTAAACAACCTTATGTGGGAAGCAATAGAAAGTATGTTTTTATCTGAAAAGCGAAATTATATTGTTTAGTGTAAGATCAAATTTTGAGCAAAGGTTCTGCTATTATTTTTTTAAAGTAAACAGAACAGTAATAATTAACCACAACAATGGACATTTATAATGCCTCTCACAAATATTACTGGATCTTTTAAATGCATCTTTCCATGGAGAAACGAGGAAATTATTTTCATTTGTTTTTAAATCATACAGTAGTCTGTCTTACTATAAAATCATTAGTGTCTAGAAATGACTATTATTATTAATAGTAGGTATTCCTAAATAGTAACAACCCCCCATGATGTATTTGCAAAAATATGTGATAGCTTGACTTTTCCATTGTTTTTCTTTATTAGCCAAGGAAACCAAGTAGCCTATTTGAATTGCAAAGAACGTAAAATACGCTATAAATTCAAGCAGATTCTACTTAAACTGTGTACTTTCCCAGTGAAGTTTAGATTGGTTAAATTTGTGGTATAGTTGTTTTGCCACAATTTTTTTAGAATACTGTAGCTCTGTCCATAGCATTCTGTACAAATGAAAGCAAGGTGACCCATCAGTGCTTGGGCTGCTGGCTGAGAACAAAGCAGGGAGTGTGCATTTTCAAACTTGGGAAGCTTCTCTTATGCTTGATTGGTGTACCTTAATTGCATGTGTATTCTCTTTTAGGTTATTTCCAACTGATCACTGAGAACTATAAACATTGTCAAGACTTAGCAGGTTGTTTAACCACACATTACAAATTGCAATCTCAGAAAGGTGTCTTCTCATAGATCTTATGTTACAGATTATTCTCAGAAAAAAAGAATGCACATGAAAATACATACATCGTCAAAACAAGATCAGCATTAAATGTTGATTTTTTTTGCTTCAGTATACAGATACAATTAGCACTGTCACTGAAGTGAACAAATGCTGTTACAAGTTTAAATCAAAGTAAATGTACAGTGAAGTCCACAGCAAACCCACACTGATTGTCATCACTCCTGACTTGCCAAACTGTTATTCACCTGTCTTTGTGTTTGAAGCCATTAGAACTCACCTGATCTCCACACAACCAAGGGTTTTTGGTAGAACACTCCTTTGTTTACAGTCTCAGAAATAAGCTTTATCTCCAGTTTATTCACATCAGTAAAAAACATCAAACTGGAAATCTCCAAGTCAACACAAATTTCAGTACGTTTTTTATGTTGAAAAGTCAGAAAGGAAAAAAAAAAGTTAGTATAGCTACCATTACCTATATGAGACTCTCTAAGATCATGACATTCTCTTTATGAAAATGTATATTGTCCCAAATCTTCCTGAAAATTAACAACAACAAAAAAATTGTCATCTACATATTGCAATTACTACTGCTTTATATACCTCCACAGTTTCACCATCTTTTATGTGAAGAAGTTAGAGACATGGCAGCAATAACGTGCCAGTTGTGCAAAGATCCCATCACTTCTGCGTTGTTATTATTAAGGCACAAAATTCTGATCCTTTTGTTTCACTTTTTCCAAGCAAGGGCAGCTGATCACTTTTTAAGTACTGTTTCTGGGAGCTCAAGAGTTTTGTTCTGAGTGCACTGTGGAATGTCTAGTGTTCCTGGAAAGCAGGAGATACTACTTAGAACGAAAATGGAATTAAAAGTTAGAAAAATCTGGTATGTTATGTGAATGTGGTTCGACAAAAGCAAGCCTCTATTCAGTGTATTTCTTGGGATCTGCATTCGTTTGCTTTCTCTGTAGCTTTATAAAACTTCATTGACAGCACTCTCTTATACTTTAATTTGGATTTAATTATAGGCATGAATTAAATCGAATGATGAGGATAGGACTAGCAAGCTTATTTAAATAAGAGAAAAATGATATGGGTTATATTTATTGTCTGGATATTACAAAAGCAATGTTTTTCTGGAAACTGACAGGAACAGCATGTTACTGAAAGGACATTAAAATTATAAAAGTTATAGAAGAATATATGCAAATCATCCTAGAAATAAAGCATGGAGATACCAGGAATTCATTGAAGGGGAGCACACAAATATAGGTATCAAGTATAGCATCTTACCTGAGATTACATACTGAGGGTAGATACCAGAAGTGAACCTGTGCTGCTAGCACATAAGAGAGTAAGGAGGAAACTCTGGGATGAGGCAAAAAGTCAGATTTAGGCCGGCACAGAAGTCAGGAACGATAAGGACAAATGTATTCTTAGTATAGTTCCTTATGTATTTATCCCTAGTACAGTATCATCAGTAGATGAGCTTTGCTTATGATGCTAGCTGTTTTACATCAAAAGTGGGAATGTTACATCTTCTCTGTGCAAAGCCATTTCTGTGTAGAGCACAAGAACCTGCTTTTCGTTTAGCACGACTCTGGAAAAGCCTTTAACTCCAGGGCCGTCACTGAGAACGTGATCAGCTACTTTAGTATTGGCAAAATAAATAGTATAAATATTAGTATTATTAATAATGTTAATATTAATATAATAAATAAATAGTACTGGCAAAATAAAAAACAACAAAACAAAGCCTTTAATAACTGTTGCTAGCTTATCAATTGCGTTTCTGAGTGCTATTCAGTTCATCTGGGGAGATATTTTCTGTGTGGGAGAGGACAGTGAACTGGTATCCACATAAGAAAATGTTTCACTTTGTCTTTGCTGAAGTAGGTTTTCCTCTACTTTTAAGGCTAAATAGAGCAATCTTTTCAAGAAAATTTCCTGGCTTCCTACATAGAGGGGTCATTGCGGAGAACTGACAAGTTATGACACAGACTGACTATGTTGAGGAAGGAGAGGGAAGTCTCCAAAGAAGTATGGAAAAACAGTTAGGAATTAATTTCATAGCTTAAAAAGGAAAATAAGTTAATTCAAACCATGTGGTAGATCTAGTATGCCAAATTCCTCTGAGACATCTCTAGGGCTGTGACTGATCATCCCATTTTCAAGAAATCTTAGTTGAAGAGCACAATAGCCAAGACCAACCTTTTACCCCAGCCAGAGTGGTATGTAAATGCTATAAATCTGATTTCAGTAGGAGAGGCTAGCAGTGTGCTTAGCTGGCCAAGAAGCCCAGTGTCATCCTGGCTTGCATCAGAAATAGTCATCAGAACCAGAAAAGTGATTTTCTTTATGTATGCAGCACTAGTCAGACTGCACTGTGAATGTTGTATTCCATTTTGGGCTCCTCACTGCAAGGATACTGAGTTGCTCAAGTGTACATAGAAAAGAGCAAAAGCACTGGTGAAGGGACTGGAAGGCAAGATATATAAGGAGTGGTTGAGAGACCTGGTGTTGTTTAGTCTGGAGAAAAGAAGGCTGAATGGAGAACTTACCACTCTCTACAGCTATCTGAAAAGAGATAGTAGCAAGATATATATCTATCTCTTTTAGTCAGGTAAGAAGTGATAGGCCATGAGGAAATGTGTTGCACCAGGAGGTGTTTAGATTGGATATCAAGAAGAATTTATTTATGGGGAGGGTGGTCTAATACTGGAGCGAGCTACCTGGAGGCAGTGATACAGTCCACTTCCCTGGAGGCGTTACAAGAAATAACAAGCAAGGCACCAAGGAGCACGGTTTGGTGATTGGACTTGGTAGGTCAGATTGAAGTTGATGATCTTGATGATCTCCAAGGTGTTTTCCGACCTAAATGGTTCTAAAATTCTATGATTTAGATGGTAGTAGTAACCATCTTTGATTACTCCTGCTAAATTCAGTATTAATTTGCAACATTAGACTTAACATGACTGTGTATATTTGACTATCTATAGAAATATGTGTGAAGCTTGGAGAGTACCATCAATCTTATCTTTTTTCATGCTTAGTGCTTTTAGAATTGCATAGAAAGTCCAAAATCCCATGGAGACTTAAAAATAAAATGGGGGGGAAAAAGAAAAAGAGAGGAGGCTTTTGATGTCTT
>PPHD01020764.1:0-13518 GCA_002909625.1 Bambusicola thoracicus | reverse complement strand
AAAAAAAAAAAAAGTAAAGCCTCACCTAAAGGAAATCAAAAGATCCTAAGTCTGTACTGAAGCTTGCCTGAGGCAGGGCTTAGACACATTTCAGTTTAAAGCCACAGGTCAAAAAGGGTTATTTTTCTGCTTTTAAAGCCAAGTTATCAGTTGTGTTGTGTTGCTATAGTCCCTCAAAGAGTAAAGTGCAATGTCTTCCTTCTAGCCAGAGTGTAGTAAATGCCTTCTCTCTCTCCATGACTCACTGTAATGTTGTGCTGTTTGGAATTCTCCGTTAACCAAAGAGAGAGTACTGTGGGATCCGACTGCTTCGTTGATGGCTCATCTAAGACCAGCAGACCAAGGTTATCAGGCTTGCCATCTGGGCGTGGGACCTGCAGGTAAAACACAAAAGGAATCCTCAATGGGAGTAGCAGGGGATGCTGGAACTATTCCGTACAGTGCCTCCCTGCTGTTAGAAATTCAGACTCAATTCAGAAGGAATTTGCAAGCATGCTGCTTTGAGAGAGCAGAAAACATAAGTTGTTAGCAGAGCGATACCTGAAATGCATAAGGTGTTGGACAAAGAAACAGGCAGCCCTTGCACCAAATTACATATGTGCTATGTGGGATGTTACCAAAGTGACCAACCAGGTCACAGTGTTGCTACGTGTGATCTCCCAGGTGTCTACAACAGTATCTTCTACAGCACAGGGCAAGGGCACCTCACTGCCACAAGGACAATGTGGCTGCAGTCTTAGCTGTACAGCCTGCCTGGCAGGCTCATACCAAAGCCACCTTCTGTTTCAGCCTGTGTGGCAGCAGATATGGGGATATCTGAAAATGTCGTACCTTTAGGAAGGCATCAATGTCTCCAACAGCAGGAATGAAGTCTGGAATAAAAGGCTGCAGTTTGTGCTCAATCTCAATTGTTTTCGGAGTGTACCTGGAGAGAGAAAAACAACAGTATCACACAGGGGGAGACTGCCATTTCCTGCCAGACTTACCCTTGAGACAAAGGAGAACCTAGGGCAGGCAAAAACTCCTTCAACTCACCTCCTTATATATTCAAAGAGTTCCTTAATTTCAGGAGATACTGGCAGGTAGTCGTAGTCTGCTAGATTGTAGTCACTGAAGAGAGGAAGAGAAATTCATGCAGACGTTACTTCGTATTAGTTTTTGTACAAGAACAAAGGCACGAGCACCGATCCGGCTGTGCCCCAAAGCCGTGAAGGAAGCAGAAGCAGGACGGCTCTCACTGAGAGAGGCTTCCTGCGGTGCACGATGCTGCTGAGCCCTTTTTAGCCACGAGCTCCCGGCTCCCCCCGCTGCTCACCCCTCCAGCGGAGCCCCGCGCTCCTCCGAGTCGTCCTCTGAGTCGCTCTCGGAGGAGTCCTCATCGTCGTCGTCGTCGTCGTCGTCATCGTCATCGTCGTCGTCCTCGCTGGCGGCGGAGGGTCCCGGCCGGGCCGCCGTTTCCTTCAGGGCCGGAGAGACGCGGCCTTACCGTGCCGCCCCGCCCCGCTCGCCCCTCGCGGCCCCGCGCCCACCTTACCTTGCTGCCACCGCCCTCCCCGTCGTTGCTGCGCTCTCCCGCGCCGCTGGGCCGCGCTCCCGGCCCGCCGCCTCCCGACCAGGGCGGCCCCGGCCGGCGGGAGCCCCGCGGGCGGTTCGCGCTCTCAGCCGCCTCCTCGCTCTCCGGCAGCTCCAGGCTCTCGTCGTACGGCTGGTTCTCCACCGGGCGAGGCTGGGCAGAGGGACGCGGGGAGGCGACGACGCGGCCCATCCCGTCCCCGTTCCCCTCGGACGGCCGCCGCTCCGCCATGACGCCGCCTTCCGTCGCCATGGCGACCCCGTCTCGCTCGCCCTTGCCCGGCTAGAGTGGCGCCCGCGGCCCGGCCTGGCAAGTGCGGGGCGTTACCGCCCCCTGCTGGTCAGAGCGGGTATTGTCGGGGGCCGCCCGCAGGGCCGCGCTCCGGGTCCTCCCGCCCCGCCCCGCCCCGCGCTCCGTGCGCGGCGCCGCTTCCGGCTGGGGACGTGGCTCGGCGCCGCCATCTTGTGGGGCTGCCCGAGGGGACGCGGAGCGCCGAGGGAGCGAGCGCCGAGCCGAGCGCCGCCGCCATGGTAAGGGCGCGCCCGCCGCAGACCGTTCGCTCCTGGGGCCGCTGCCCGCGGTGCTCGGGGGTCTCTGCCGGCCGGTCCGGGCCCTTGAGGGCGCGCGAGGCCTGTCCGGGCCCTGCATTGCTCGGCGGCTCTGGTGCGGTTCTTCGGCCTCGTCCCAGCGGCCGCCCGCCCTCCATAGCCGTATCCCCGGGCCGCGGGTGCGTGGCGGAGCTGCGGGACTCTCAGACCCCACTGCAGCTCTGCGAGGGGCCCAGGCCGCCCCCCGAGCCCCGCTGCCCGACGCCGTGCAGCCCCGCCGGGCAGGGCTGTACTCCGGCGCTGGACGTGGCACGGCCTTTGGCGCCTGCGGAGCAGCGGAGCCTCACACAGCGGGCAGCACCGCTTACGGAGTCTGCGACGGGGGAGTCGGTGGGCACTGCCTGCGGCGCACTACGCGATGTGTAACGTGAAGGTTGCTTGCAGTGTTAAGATTGTCATCTTTAGCCAGGCCTCGTTTCTTGCTGCCTGAGCTGCCAGCTCGGGTGGAGGTCATTCGGGTCCCGTTGTCTCTGGGTGACGTGGAGTTGTGAGCTTTCCCTCCCGGAACAGGACCTGCTGCTTGGTGACGCTTGGTGAGACAGCAGAGGCTGAGGTGCTGCTGGGATCAGTGGTGCCATCCAGGACTGCTGTGCTGTGCTGCACTCACAGTCGTTGCAGAGAGCAGTTGGGGAATGGAGGCTTATGCCTGACCTGCTCTCTTCAGGATGTACCTGGCTTACAGGGGTCCTGTGGTCACTCAGACAGCGTGCAGCAGTTGTGCCAGGTGCTGGCTGCTCACCTGGCCGTGCTTTTGGCTGGGGTTCGTGCTTGAAATCTGCATACACTGAAGAGCTTCTGGTGCTTTTCTCACTGTTAGAATACTGTGACTAAAATTGACTGGGGAGTTAAAGGATCTTAGCTTTAGAAACTGCCTTATCTTGACTATGTTAATTAAGAAACTAATCTGTGGGAGAAGTATTTCAGGAAGAAGTCGAGGTGGAGAGAATGAGAAAATGTAAATTGGCAGTTGCCTTACTGCCTTTTTATTGTTGGTGTGATAACATCTATGAAATGCCCAGGAGAGTCACCACGTGCTGTAATTAATATAATGCTCAATATTTTATTAACCTGGCTTAGGGTAAGTGTGGCACTGGGAAGAAATGGCCCATTTCAAAACGTTCTGGTATTTATTGTGACTTTTCTGCTGGGGCTGAACTAGCAGACAATTCCATAATGCAGACTTTTGCCTAAAGCATTACTGGGGTTTTGTCATACCCCTGTGTATGGAGGAGGAGGTGAATTTGCTGCATCTGCCTGAACGTAGGACTGAGAGCTTTAAATGTTAGTGCAGAAGGTGGGCTGGAGCGTGTCTGCAGGGAGTAGCAGAGGTGGATCTGCTTGTGGAATAGTTAAGTTCTCAGTGCTTGTTGCAGAAAGATGCTTAAAATCATGGATTAGGGAAACGAGCTCACTAGGAAGGTAAGGTGTAGTTGGCAGTGATCCTTTCTTTGCTCACAACGCTGCGTCAGCTTTGTGGAGTGTCCGAGATGGGTGCAGCTGAGCCGTGTCTGTGTCCCTATAGGTGCTGTTGGCGGCAGCTGTCTGCACAAAGGCAGGGAAGGCCATCGTCTCCCGGCAGTTCGTGGAGATGACCCGAACCCGTATCGAGGGGCTGCTGGCAGCTTTCCCCAAACTCATGAACACTGGGAAGCAGCACACCTTTGTGGAAACAGAGAGCGTGCGGTACGTGTATCAGCCGATGGAGAAGCTCTACATGGTGCTCATCACCACGAAAAACAGCAACATCCTGGAAGACCTGGAAACACTCCGACTCTTCTCTAGAGTGGTAAGGATCTACACGTCGGGTCAATTACTGCAGAGTTCACGTGTGTAGCCCAAAACAGTGCCATGACAATGGAAGCTGGTGGTGAGCTGTAGCTGAAGCACTCTGCCTCCACCTAACAACTTGATTTTCTACAGCCTGTTCCTGAGCTGGAAGTAACCTTTGATGTTTCTGTGGTAATTGTGAACTACGTGTGAGAAATCCGTGGTTGCCGTTGAACTGGTGAGGCCAAAGGGATGATGCTGTAAATGTAGTGTCAAATATTCTCTATATTCTTTAGGTAGCAGCTGCATTCCTTCTAAAAATAATGTGGCTTCACAATATGCGATGGAGAAGTGTAGCAGTACTCGAAATGGATGTCTAAGTAATGAGTTTTTGCAGTTGTTTATTTATGAATTTCATAATCTATTTCTGTGCAGCTGAAGGATCTTCAGGAAACTGAGTAGCATCACGTGGTGTGTTTCTGTAGGTTCCTGTGAATTACAAAGTTAAAATTGTACTAAAAGATTCCATAAGTGTTTTGGTTGAGGAAAAACAAGTAGTCACAAAACTTCATCCTGTATATCAACCATGTAAGGGAATGGAAAGTGGCTCAGTGGGTGCTGATTGTCACATCTACATCTGTTTTCAATGCTTTTCCCTACCTAGATCCCCGAATATTGTCGAGCTTTGGAGGAGAATGAGATCTCTGAGCACTGCTTTGACCTGATTTTTGCCTTTGATGAAATTGTTGCCCTGGGCTACCGTGAGAATGTAAACTTGGCACAAATTCGGACCTTCACAGAGATGGACTCGCATGAAGAAAAGGTGTTCCGAGCTGTCCGAGAGGTGGGTGGAAGTAATTGTGGTGCAAGGTGCTCTACTAGAATAGGTAGCACTACTCTTTAATGCAAAGATGTTACTCCACTTTGGTGAGGGTTTTAAAGACTTTTAGCTTTTCTGTACACTAAATGCCCATTCCTGCTTCCTTCAAGAAGTGTTTGTAAGAAGACGGTATTAGCTGCTGTACAGAAGAAGACTGAGATTGCAGAGCTTTAGCAGCTTTTGTCTTTTATTTCAGACTCAGGAGCGTGAAGCAAAAGCTGAGATGCGTCGTAAAGCAAAGGAGTTGCAGCAGGCCAGGAGGGATGCAGAGAGACTGGGCAAGAAGGCGCCTGGCTTCGGTGGCTTCGGCAGCTCGGCTGTGTCTGGGGGCACAACAGCAGCAATGATCACAGAGACCATCATTGAAACAGAGAAGCCCAAAGTGGCACCGGCGCCATCCAGGTAGGTGTGCAGTTGGCAGCAGTTAGTGTTGTCTGAAGGGTTTCAGTTGGCTTCCTCCTGAGTCTTCGTGGATAAACAGGTGCTGAAGTAACTGGTGTGTGTGTGTGGGTACATAAGGGAGTGGTCACATATGGCTGGCACTGGTGTGGTCTGTTAGTGCTTGTCAGGCTGGTGCTACGTTTTGGGTATGAAGAGCTTTCTCTCTCCTGGTCATGCAAAGAGCATTTTATACTGTAATTATGGGTTCTGTGTATGCCTCCATCCCTACAGGAAGATAGGGAAGGTCAGGCCTCTCCTGTGTGTATTCTTACTGAAATGCGCTTAATATTGTTGGGATAGTCAAGTTATAACACTTGAAGATTAGACTGAGGAAGGATGAAACTGCTGTGCTGAGCTGACTTGGAGATGTTTGTGCATTTTATTTAGACCATCAGGTCCTAGTAAAGCTTTGAAACTTGGCGCCAAAGGGAAGGAGGTGGACAACTTTGTGGACAAGCTGAAATCAGAGGGAGAAAACATCATTACTTCTGTAGGCAAACGCTCTACAGAAGCAGCCAAAGTTCTTGCACCGCCCGTTAATATGGAGAGGTAGGTATTATGCTTCTTCTGAAAGCAGTCTTCTCCCTGCTTTGTGATCTGTGTGCTGCTTTATGATCTAGCCTTCTCATCTTAGAAGATGATGGGCAAAATCTGGGAAAGAACAGCAACAAAAGAGTAGATAACTTGTGTGATTTGAGAGTGCCCTAGTTAAAGTGAGATGCACATCCTCTGTTTAGCTGAGACTGGGAATTTTCCTATGCCTTCTGGAATGTGTCTCATTAGTTATTTTTTTTTTCCCAACAGATGAGTTAAAGTAGCTGTAATTGTTTTGGTTACCCAGATACAAATAGCTCCTGTCCGACTGCATCTTAGAATACAAGTATTCAGAGTTTCTTTGATGTGTGGCAAATCAGAAGCTCTTTTCTGCTGTGAGCCATTCTGCTGTGTGGTAGAAGGATTCTGAGTGAACAGCACATCAAGATGCTGTATTGCTGATACGAGTTTCCATTCATTCCAGACTTGTATTCATAGATCCACGTTCCCCTCAGTTGACGTGTGCATCTGTTGAGCTGTCAGTGTCATTCTGTTAGGGACCATCATGCTCTTTGGAGCATGTGCTCACTGCATATGGACTGTCCTTGCTGAACATTAATTTCTTATCTTGCTTGTCCAGCGTGCATATGAAAATAGAGGAGAAAATTTCCTTGACTTGTGGCCGTGATGGAGGCTTACAGAATATGGAGCTGCATGGCATGATCATGCTGCACATCTCTGATGAAAAATTTGCGCGAATTCGCCTGCATGTAGAAAATGAAGACAAGAGGGGAGTGCAATTGCAGGTAAGGTGACTGGTGTGCCATGCTGTTGTACATGCTTGTACTGCTCTCTAGGGCACAATATCAGACATACTTGAATGTGTTAGTGTCCTGTGATCTTATCCCAGCCTTTTCAGCTAATAAATTGAAAATGGGAGTAGTCAACACAGACTGCACTATAAATACTGGGCTAGATCCTGCTGAAAAGGTTGGAGGTCAATTGAGAAGTCCAAACAGAATTTCAGGCTGATAAGTTCATATGCTATAACAGGGCTTCTGAACCAGATGCAGAAACAAGGTGTGTTTTTCAGAGGGAGGTACTCAGGGATGTGGAGGGCTGTCTTACTGGAACATGGCTTATCTGGAATATAGGTCTGCCTTAGGCTGAAAGTTACTGCATAGCTGACACAGCCTCGGCTTTTGTTCCCATTTCAGACTCACCCAAATGTGGACAAGAAGCTGTTTACTGCAGAATCACAGATTGGTTTGAAGAACCCAGAGAAATCATTCCCTATTAACAGTGATGTGGGTGTGCTGAAATGGAGGTTGCAGACGACGGAAGAGTCCTTCATTCCATTGACAAGTGAGTGGAGTGCGTGCAGGGCAGGTGGGAGCTCAGTTGGCAGAGCTTGGTGTCCATCTGTGAGCTGCCTGCTTGCACCTTGCCTCGCAGCAGCTGGGCTGGCTCCCCAGTGAGGGACATTGTGAAGTGGAAGGGGTGAAGACTTCTCTGTGCCTTCCATTGGATAACACCTGTTGTTATTACCAATGCCTGTTTTCCATTCTTGAAGAAAACAAAGATTTTTTTATGTGACAGAATTTCTTGGTTAGAGTTTTACTTTGCTTTTCAAAGTACATAATCCTTTGAAAGCCTCTTCTTCCTACAAAGGTTGTATATTTCAACATACTGTTTTTCTACTCTCAGTTAACTGCTGGCCATCAGAAAGTGGGAACAGTTGTGATGTTAACATTGAATACGAGTTGCAGGAGGAGAGCCTAGAACTGAACGACGTGGTCATCATGATCCCTTTACCGTAAGTAACATCCTGTGCCTGGCCCTTCGTATGTCCTGTCAGCTGCTGACCCTCTTGGGTTTGCAGGTCAGGCCAAGCCTATGTTCTCTTTGCCTTCTCTAGGTCTGGTGTTGGTGCCCCGGTGATTGGGGAGATCGATGGCGAGTATCGCCATGACAGCCGGAGAAATCTCCTTGAGTGGTGCCTGCCAGTGATAGATGCCAAAAACAAGAGTGGCAGCCTGGAGTTCAGCATAGCAGGGCAGCCAAATGACTTCTTTCCAGTACAAGTCTCCTTCATCTCTAAAAAGAACTATTGCAACATACAGGTATGGTCACCACTAGTGCAGGGCTTGCTCTGAGAGCCACGCTCACTGGGGAGTGCTTGCAGACTGTGCTGTAGCTGCAATTAGACTGTCTGGCTGTGCTTGTGCCACGTTTGCTTCTGTCCATGATGTTCTTTAGCTGTGCTGTCATCTTCAGAAGAGCATGTCCCCCACAGACAGTTTTTTCCTCACAGTGCTGTGATCTTTTCTTGCTTTGCTTATGCTCAGTGTGTGTTTGAGACTGCCCTTTCCTCTGCCTATCAGAGTGAGTGCAGACAACACCAGTATCTGGTTCCTGAAGGGGCTTAGTGCTTTGCAGTTTGATTTTTACTTCTGTCTAGCTACCTTAGCATCCTCTGGCCTTTTGTAAACACTGACTTACAGTTCACACGTTCTGGGTTGGTTCTGTCCTCCTCGACTATGTCAGAGTTGGAAAGTCGTGCTTCTTGTGTTGGGAAGAGATGTTCAATGCTGACCTCGCTGTATGTGTTATCTCTGCAGGTTACCAAAGTGACCCAGGTGGATGGAAACAGCCCTGTAAGGTTTTCTACTGAAACCACCTTCCTGGTGGACAAGTATGAAATCCTGTAATGCCGCTGTGGGGAATGGCAAAGGAAATTTTTAAATTAAAAACAAAACAAAAAAAGAGGCCGAAGTTTATTCTGAATGTTTGGAACGCCACAGCCCTCTCTGTGCTGAGACACACGGCTCTGTGTGCCCCCTGCAGTGTCCTGGGTCACAGACATTTTTGGCAGAGAATTGACGTGTTCATGGGGGGGAAAGGCTACGAATTTCTTTGGCAGATTCTTACTGGCTGGCAGGAGAACAAGATCTCTGCAGAGGACCTGGCTTTGACGCTTGCCCGTCTCCCATGAAGATGACTGGAGCTCAGTCCCAGAGCCTACTGAGACATCACACTCGCCCGTTTTTAATTATCAAACACTGTTCCATTGTTGGTGCTGCCATTTTAATTTCTCCTCAGCCTTCAACTCTTGCTTCTGGTGATGAAAACAGGCATTAAGATAATACACTCAGTGATGCAGTGCTTCTCTGGACCTTTCCATCTGGAAGAAGTGGACTCGCGGCTCAGATCCGATTGCAGTGTTCCTTGCTGTCGCTCCAGCCCTGCTGTACAGCAGTGGACTTCAGGCCCAGATCTGTAGGGGTCCTTTGGGCCTCTCCTGGTGTTGGCTGGCTCAGAGTGGGCTTGTAGGTGGCACGGGCTGCGGCTCTGAACACTCCAGTCTGCCCTGCAGGGAGAACAACACGCGGAGGTGGCCGTCCGAAGGTTTGCTGTGTTGCAGTAACTCCCTGGCCAAGGTTCATGTCCTGGCTCGGGCTGTGTGGTGTCTTGGTAAGCTGAATTGCTTTACCTGGCAGGGTGCAGGTGTGCACACAGCCGTGGAGTCTGCTTTGCTTTACCTGCGCGCAGTAGGAGTGGTGTTAGGACCTGTCACAAACTCCTGTTCTTTCTTGGTGCTTGGGAGGGGAGGAGGGAAGTGGTAGTTTCCTGAAAGTCTGCTGGGTTGATCTGAGCACAAACAGCACCAGGAGAGCTGTTCCTCCTCTTCCTGCATAGCATCACTTCATCCCCCAGAGCTGTGCTCCCCCCAGCTCCATCCCCTCCGCTTGCTTTGGGGCAGTCACCAACGCAGCATGCGGTCTGCAGGGGAGCTCTCCAGCTGCTGTGTGGGAAGGGCTGCTGGGCTGAGCGTGCAGGTGAAATCCAAGCAGTGTCCTGTCCTCCAAAGCCCTAAAACCATGCACTGTGCTCCAGAGCACGCTCGGTGAGAGCGTGTTGGTTCCCGTAGGGTCCTCTGCCAAAGAAGTTAGCGGTCTCTCCTCTGTTAACAGCGCCAGCGAGGAAATAAACTGATTCTTTCCCTGGGAGGGTGATGTGTTCTGGGGGAGGGAAGGCAAACCCTGTTCCGTAGTGAAGTAGGCAATGAATCGTATTAATTCAGTCGTGTTCAGGAGTTGCTCGTCTGTATGATTTTAAAATGGAGTCGAGTTGGGTTCAAACATCAAAGGAGCATTTTTATTAAATCTGTTGGAGGGTAATATTTAAAAAGCAGAACCCCAGTTTTTGTAACCCTGTACAATAATGGCCTAGGGAATAGAGCACATTCCAGTGTATACAGAGAATACCAATTCTTTAATCAAATAAAAAGAGTATTATAAAAGGAATCCGGCTGAGGTTCTTCTGCCTGCCTCAGGTGGAGTGGTGTGGGGTGGCTGCAGCGCACGTGGGGACACCACGAGGTACAGCACTGCGATTGCATCCCTGCAGGGATAAGGGACCACACAGAGCCAGCTGCAGCATCCAGAGCCTGGGCTGGGATTTATGGCAGCGTGTGGGAATAACGGTGGGGAAGTGTTGAGTCTCCTGAGTGTGTCTTCCTCTCCTGGAGTCGAGTTCCCAGCAGAGGCAGATGGCAAAGGGATGCGATGAAGTGTCTGGAATTGACCCCACTGGGTCCCCTGCCAAGCCTGAACCTGCGGGACAGAGCTGTGCTGAAGTATTCATGGGGCTTCCCTCGAGTAAACAGCGTTAAACATGCATTGATCGTTTGGGTAACAGCCATCAGCTGCACCTTCTGGGCTGGAGGAGCGTGTAAAGAAGAGAAGTTTCTTTTCAAGCTGGGAGCTGTGAGTCCCCTCCTGCAGGGCAGCGGCCAGCTGTCATTCAGCAGCAAGAAATTAGATGGAAAACCAGAAGCTGCTGTTTGACATTTACTGCTCCGGGTGTGTTGCAGCCTAAAGGCCAAAGGGGCAGCCCGGCACGGGGCTTTGGGGCTGTTCCCCTGCAGCACCTGGGCCTTCTGCACCTGGCTGCAGATGGGTGGATGATAAGCAGCAGCTGTGGGCTGGCCGTTCTGGTCTGCCCAGCTCCACGCAGCCCGCCTGCTGCTCGTGCCCACAGCCATGGGGCTGCTCTGGGTGCTTCTCACGGAGGAGCTTTGGGGGGAGGGAGGGGGGACGGCAGCTGGGAGATGGGTTGGGAGCTGAAACAAGGAGCCCCTTCAGCACACCCTGAGCTCCGTGGTGCGCACGGCACGGGGAGGGAAACCCAAGCTGCTGGGGGAAGCAGAGGCTGTGTGCACGGTGCTGGCATGGTGAGCAGTGCTGCTGAGCAAAGCTGTCTTTTTCCACGGCACCTGGGCTGTCCCTGATCTGCTCCCCATTCCTTTCCCCAGGGTCCGGATGCAGCCGAGCACCGTCCGCACAACCTGCCTGGCATTGGGGATGCTGCACAGCGCTGTGAGAGCCCCGCAGCAGAGCTGAGGATGGGGCACGGTGAGTTGTGTGTGGGCAGGGGGAGCGAGGGGTCCTGCCTGGGTCTCAGCCTCCTGCAGAACCCATGGCTTCCGTGCATCGGGGCAAAGGGTTGGAGTGTCCCAGGCATAGGGGGACAGGGATCTGGGGACGTATCCAGGGGATGGAGGGGTGAGGGATGGAGGGGCGAGGGATGGATGAGGCTGTGTTCATCTCTCCCTGTTTCCTAAAGATTCTGCCAACGCATCACCCAAAACTCTCCGCACCACCTGGAGGCTGCTGCTGCTGCTGCTTGGGGTCACGGGGCTGCTGGTGGTGGCTGTGGCCGGGGCCTGGCTGCTGGGTCAGTGCCTGCACAACAGCCCCAGCTCCATGCCCAGCACCCTGCCCAGCTCCATGCCCAGCACCCTGCCCAGCCGCACTCCTCACCCACTGCTCACCTCTCCCAAAGGGCAGCACCTCGGGGGTCCACAGCCGCACCAGGGCTTGGCCAAGCCACAGGCATCAGATACGGTGACAGCATGCAGTGAGGGCGAGGAGGAGGAGCCCGTGGTCCGCGGGGCGTCCGGAGGAGGTTTCTCCCTTCCCATTGCCCCTGCTGAACCCAAGATGCTCCTGGATAGTGAATCTCTGCTGAACTCTCTTAGCTCAGCTGCATGCCGTAATGGTTTCACTTTGCATTTGCATCCCACTGCGTTCCCTGGCAGCAGTGCATGACGTGGCTCTACCTTTGCATGCGCCCTCAGCAAAGCTGCACTGAGAACGCTTCAAAAGCTTTATGTGCGGTTTATCACCCGCTACAAACAGATTGCTTTGGAGTTTGTTCTTCTACAGGCCCTGCATGAAGCGCTGCGGAGAGGTGAGGTCTGTGCTGTCAGTGTCTTTCAGGATCCAGGCGGGTGCCTCCCTGCTGGCGGTGCGGCCGCAGGACCGGTCCCGATGGCTGCTGGCCTGCTATGAGCACTGGCAGCCCACGCTGGGCACACGGCTGTGCCGGCAGCTCGGGGCTCTCAGGTGGGTGCTGGTGGGGATGGGGGCAGGGCAGCAGCCCACCCTTCCCTGGACCGCCGCCGTTCCTTCTGCAGAGCGATACATCAGAAGGGGGTGAACCTGACGGACGTGAGGGTGGAGGACGGGCAGGAGTTTGCCCAGGTGGGGTCCAGCCTGGAGGACACGTGGCAGATCAGGTGAGGGTGGGCCGGGGCCGTGCTGGTAGGACTGGCGTGTGCCTTTAGCCGGGTGGCAAAGCGCCGCCTTCCCCCAGCGTGCAGCTCCCTGACCACCATCCCCATGCACAGGAGCAGCTGCGAGTCGGGCCGTGTTGTGGCACTGCAGTGCTCAGGTGGGTGCCCCCCCTTTGCATACCTGTGACCTGCGGCCTCCAGACCCTCGTGCCCGCTGAGCCTCGGCTCTCCTGCAGCCTGCGGGCAGCAAACAGCACCGGGGGGCCGCGTGGTGGGGGGCGTGGATGCTGCCCCGGGGCGCTGGCCATGGCAGGTGAGTGTCCGCCACGGCTCCCAGCACCGCTGCGGTGGCTCCGTGCTGGCACCGCGCTGGATCGTCACCGCCGCCCATTGCGTGCACAGGTATAGGGCTGCCCTGAGCGCAGCACCTGCAGTGGGCCTCAGGGTCTGTGCTGGGGGCTCAGGGCTGCCCTAAGGGCCCTTCTGTCCCCTCAGCTATCAGCGGCGGAGAGCACTGGGCTGGACGGTTCATGCTGGCGTCACTCGTGGCTCGGCCAAGCAGGAGGCCGGCGTGCCGGTGGAGAGAGTTATTTCTCACCCAATGTACAACGATAACAGCATGGATTATGACATTGCTCTGATGAAGCTGGGGGTTCCCTTGAATTTCTCAGGTAAGGTGCTGCTGTGAGGCACCCTCGGCCTCTCCTGGCATCTGGGGAGCAGTGTGCACAGCTGGGCTGTGCTTTGGGTGATGCCAGAGCTGCACGTTGCTGGGAAGGCACGTGGGGCTGTGCTACGAGCAGTCCTGGGCCCGACCCATCCCCTCACCACCAGACACCATTGGAGCGCTCTGCCTGCTGCCCTCCCACCAGGAGCTGCTGCCGGGCACGCCGTGCTGGGTGTCGGGCTGGGGCTACACCAGGCCTGACCAAGGTAAGCCTTATCCCTGCTCCCTGCCGGTCCTTCCTGTGCTGTGTGTGCGGTTCTGCCACTGCTTCTCCCTCCTCTTGAAGCCTTACGAGTCTCTCAGTGTGAGCCCATTTCATAGAGTCATAGAATGGCCTGGGTTGAAAAGGACCACAGTGCTCATCCAGTTCCAACTCCCTGCTATGTGCAGGGTCACCAACCAGCAGCC
>PPHD01020763.1:0-13518 GCA_002909625.1 Bambusicola thoracicus | reverse complement strand
TTTTTTTCCAGGCTGTTATGAGGTTTGCCTAAATAATTTGCAGTCTGCTTTTCTCAGGTAAACATTTTCTAAACAGTGTTCATTAATGTCTATAAAGCAAATCCCAGTGCTAGCTTATCTTTTATGTTCTCCCCTCCTTATGTCCGCATTTCTGAGAACATTGATGCTGGAACCAATACAAACCTCCCCAGCTGTCTCCAAAATTAGTACTGAGAAAAATAAACTGTTCTTCAAAGTAATAATTTTATACAACTAAATAAATAAATATTGTCAACACTGGGTCAAAAATACAAGCAAAATTACATCAAATTCACTTCATAAGATGGATTGTATGAATGCATTTCAGTTCCTCTCTCATCATTCTCCTTTATATTTTTAGACAGTCTTTATGTGAATACAATGACTCCAATATCAAACATTTTAAATGATGCTTGAAATATCAGTCACTTGACTTTGATGTCACACACAATTAAATTCAACCCATCTTCTCTCAGTTAATAACAGCAATCTCACCAAGTCTAGTGCCTAATTAATATAAGCTATTTGTCACATAGAGGTGACACATGTATATCAGAAAGCTTGAAATATTGTTTTGTGCTGCAGTATAGCCAGCCAGCCCTGCAATATAGGAACTGTCTTATGTATGATTGTCTTTAAAGATTTCAAAAGGCCTCAGAGTTTGGTGTGCTCAAGCTGGGACTCGACAGTGCATAGAAGGCGCTACTGATGTGCTGGTTCCCTTTAGGCTGCTAAATAGCAAGGTATTTAGAGAGAAATGCTGCTGGAATTGAAAGGTTCATACCTGATCATTCATTTAGGTGATCGGCAGAATTACGAATACATCGTGCCAGTGGTAATTTGCTTAACCTGCATTTTTTAAGCTATGTGATAGAATACACAATCATACATTTCATTATTGTTGTGTAAGCATTTTTTTTTCTAGTACTTACGCTCAGCACTTTTTAACAGCGTATCTCAACCAGGATTGCTGTTGCTAAACAAATGAGCTTGTCTACCTCTTGTTAATTATCATTTTGTAATAAATAACTGTATAATAAGGTTGGCCTAATCCTGCCTGTCTTACTTAGGCAAAGGTTCTGTCTACTTCACTGAGTGTTTTGCCTGCATTAAGGCAGGAGCTTTGGGACCAAAAATTGCCTACATCGTTAGTAGCAGTAAATTAAGGATAATTTGTTATTGAACTCTTCTTGTGAATAAAGCACAACAGATAAACCCACAAAGTAAGAAAAGGCAGGAAATGTTAGTTACCCATGGATTAGTAACCATAGTAATATCTATGGATTTTCAGTGCATTATTTTTTTAGCAAGTGTGTGAGGGTTTTTTTTTTAATTATTATTATTATATGCATTTTTGCTCCTTTTAGATAGTAGCAGTAGGATATTTGTAAATGACAAAAGCCACCCACAGCACTCTTGGGTTTTTTTCAGCCCATAAGTGAATGCGAGAAGTACTGCCACAAAAGCTCTTCTCAACAGTCAGAAGAAACACTGCCAAAAAGTAGGGGACATTTGATGCGGAATTCAAACCCATACACCTCTCTCTAATCACAGCTAATGTAGCATACGTGCTGATAATCATGATGCTATTCTAACTTCATGTGTATTTCCATCTCTAGCTTACCTACCTAGCAGTTTCTTAAATATAAGGATAAGCCCTCAAAACTATCCAACAGACATGGTTGTAGGTCCAGGGTTGGGGATTTTTCTCCTCTCAAATCCTACCCTTCACTATCCCTGTGTTAGACCGCCTTCAAGACTATGGAGCACAGGAAACCTGAAGCAGTTTCAAGGTCCAGCCATTGTAATACCGAGATAAGCTCTTCCTACATTTCTGCATGGCATTTTAGAGGACAGAATGATGTACGGTATGGAGTGAGTGGGGCATTTACATGAAAATAAATTGAATTTCCCTTTGCTGCTTAAGCAAATGTGAAAGGTTAATTTCACATCTTGTTAGAAATATGCATATTCCCGTTTACAGCCATTAAAATGTAAGTCTGGATCAAGGTGAGACTAAGCAATAAGACAGATCTACATGTTGAAGAACAGTGGATGCCCCAGCCGCTGTGCTGTTTGGGGGAAAATCTGCTATTTGATCTCAGTGAAAATATCCCAAGTTAGCCTGTAACACATTTGTGGTAGGAGTGTTTTACTCAGCTGTGATATCTGCAGACACATAAGTCACACATCCTGTCAGGAAAACTTAATTGAAAACAATGAATATGAAAATGATTTAAGGGTTGTGGTGGATAAATACCTGAGTGCGAGCTCCTGAGATGCTCTAGTTAAGAAGATTAATGTGGTAGTAGATGGTGGTAGTAGTAGTAGCATGTTGATCCCATTATGCCAGACACATCATAAAGAGCTAGCTGTAAGGGGTTTACAACCAATGCTTAAATTGAGCAGCAGGTAGGGAGTACAGGCACAGTGTGCTCTGTGAGATGGAGTGGTTGGACACTGAAGCTGGGCAGTTTAAGATTAGTTTTCAGGTGGATGTGTTTGACAGAGAAATTATTCAGCTGCTGGAACAGTGAATGCAGCATTGCCGGAAATACTCCATTGCTTGAAATTTGTACATCAAATCTGGATAACTTTTGAAAGGACAGGTTTTGGTGCCTTCAGTAATGCAACCTCTACAGGTAAACTGTGTTCTCTCTACTGCTACGTTTTCTATTACCTATTCCATTGGCCTTCTTATTCCCTCACACACCGGAGTGAAAATGCACTGCACATACTTTTGTTGGTGATTACAATCCAGGCCCAGGATTAGAAATTTCTTTAAAGTGAATGGAAAGGAAAAGACCTACTGAATAATTTAATGGAGTTGAAATGGTCTAGGATTCTGAAAATCTTGTAGAGTGTGGCTTAGGATGTGGGTAAATTGCAAACAATGTCAGCAGTGGGAATAAAGTGGCAGGTTGCACACAGTGGCCCCTGACCAAAACTGGAATGTGATGTACTGCTCACGCCACTGACATTCTGTATGCTGTAGAGTGTTACTGTACTCTCTTACGAGCTGCAGAAGCAATCATCGTGTGTCTTCAGTCTAATGAACTTTACCAAGAATTGTCTTTTTATGCACTATATTTTTTGGAAATTTTTTTGAATAACTTTCGTCAAATTATGCTTCAGTTACCTAATAGACAAAACCCATTATCCCTGATGGTCTGTCAGCTCCTTCCTGCTACAAAGCTTCCAGGGGCTGAAGTGCTGGCTGTGAGCCACCCTGGCAGGCATCCAGCCACGGGCTGGCCAGCTGGCTGTGGCGGTGGCTCCTCTGGAGGTGGAATGGAGGGGCCTCTGCACAAAGGCTCCAAAGAGTGCTGGAGTGGCCATTTGGATCTCCAAGGCAGTGCAATATTGCGTTTACTCGGATACAGACAAGCAGTGGTTCATACCATATGCATTTGTGGAGAGCTGCATGCTGTCTGTCCCAGCAACTGCATGGCTTTTGAGCAATTTGTGAAGCTGAGCTGTTATTCATTCAAGGTGCAAAGTGTGCCCAGTGCTATGCAGATGCTCATACTAAACCCCATGTATTTTTCCTTTAAAAAAAAACCAACAACAAAAGAGGGGCTGTGTATTATCTTATCCTTCAATGTAGCAGATGTGAGTGTCTAGCCTGGCACACACTCTGATATGATAGAAGTCGGAAGTATGGATCAGGCTGCCTTTTTGCACCAAGCATTTATGACAGTGCTGAGGGAGCCAGGAGGGTCAGCTCTCCCCTGCCCTCATCACCTCCTGCTGCTGCTGCAGCCCAGCACCCCACCAGGTGCCCAAAAATTGCGGTGCAGGTGCTCAGTAAGGGGGGTATGGTTCTGTTCTTCAAACACGGTTTGCAATTTTCTGGCATCAGTCAGGGAAAAATCAGCATAAGTGGATCAGTATCCAGCTACCTGAGGCTTTGCTGTTTGTTCATTAGCTCAGTCCCTGTATGTCACGTCTGCGTGCATTAGAATGATGGTATGGGTCTACAGTTTGTGCTAGCATGGCTGTGATTCCAACTGAAGTGTTGATGTGCTGTTTTGCTTGGCTCTCAGGACTTTGTTTCCTGAATGGGATGTGATGTGACCTACTCACTGCACATTGCTCTGCATTTATAAAGTACATGACAACTTTTTCATAAGTCTCCTAGAATAGGTCTAGTTTTTGTCTCTTAAAAGGAACAAATGAGTTTTATTAACCGGTGTACAAATAAACCATGCATCCCCAGTGCAAATCCAGTCAGACTGAGTGAAGTGTCTGAGGACAGCTTTCTTTCACAGCCAATGCTTCAAATTCATCTTGATATTTGCCAGCTTAGAGCTCCATGCTACTGGGTTTGGACTGCAGTCAGGCTAACGGCATATGCCTAAAAATCACTTGTCTTGGGACTAGTGATGGTAAAGAAGTGTCTTGAAAATAGGGTGCTGAAGCACATTGGCTGTAAGCAAAAACAGTAAGTCCTGCAGAGGCCATTATGAAAGCTCAGTATTTGCCAATTTATGATACACATGCAACACAGCTATCCCCTTCTCTTCCCAAAGTGAGATGAATGTGGTGAAGTTAGGTGCTGTTGCAGGCTATCAGGTGCATTTTGACTGACTGGATGTGTTTGTAGCTTGAATATATCTCTTACAGCTATTAGGTTTTCCTTTTAACCACTGATGCAGCAGAGTAAGTTAAACACAAAGACAGAAAGAAGGGTAGTCTGGCTGTACTAACTATAAATTAAAGGTACATCACTGATTGCACCTCTCTGAGTAGATCTGCTATGCTCCTCTCCTGCATTAGGCAGCAAGTTTCTCTGCAGGTGGGGAGTTTCTCAGGTTCAGGGCACCATGCCACTTACAAACAAGTTTGATCTTGTCTTGGAGACCAAACACAACACTCTGCCCTGTAACAAAGGACCATCCTTTGAGGAGTTGTAACTGAAATTTCAGAGATGGCAGTGGCTGATCTGTGGAGTCTTCCACAGCAGTGTTTCCATACCCCGTTGTCATCTCTTGGTGTACTCTGGTTGGTATTGGTGCCAGTAGGGCCTTGTCTGGTGCATGGACTGGGAGAGTCCTGGTCTCCAGAGAAATAACGCTGGCTACTGGCCATGTGCAAATGTGCTGGGTCAGTGATCTGTTCTTTGTGAGCCAAAAGTAAGCAAGAATATCACTTCTGTTCCCTCGTGAGCTGCTTTAAAGGTGAAAGATATTTTCTTTCCAATGTTTCCATGCATTAGATTGGGAAAGTTGTCAGAATTAAACACACCGCAGTGGGTAGATGCTTTGTCTGTAGCCAAATGGGTTTCCATAAAGTGATGAATTAATGAAATGAAGTAGTGAGGATCATGGTATTGTATTGCCAGAACAATGGGAGATCCATAAAATGATGTGCTTGTAAATAATTTGTGATATTTGCTATGTGGAATGCTATTTATAAACAACTCCCATTTTCTGTAGTAAGCATTGGTTTCTTTGAGGAAAAAAAAAGTGTGGATTTGAACCGTCAGAATGTTACAGAACATGGAACAAATATAAACATAATTCTTAACATTTTGTTTCCACTTTTCTAGTAATTTATGAAAAAAATCAAAGCCATTTTTTAAATAGAAATTTTTGTCATATCTCTAGCATTTTGTATTTTATGAGTGTTTTACGTTATGATGGACACAGAAAGATCATGCAAAATTTAAAACAGGAAATCTTTCATGTAATATTTTACAGGAAAAGCCTTAGTGTGATACTACTGTAGGTGTCTCATTGGACATGTGAAAAAACATCACTAAGCAGTTAGATTTCCTGAAATACAGTATTAGATCTAGTTTTGTTAATAAAGCAATTAAGTTGTTTTTCAATTTTTAAGATGAAGTAGAGATTTTTAAAATAGTATTACAGGTGTCACGGATTCATATATTTTTTCCATCAAAATGAAGTTTTCTTGAAATATGTTTTTTAAAGTGTATTGATTTGCATGAAAATGTTATGGTGAAGAGAACTCAGGGTATGTGAATTTTGGAGGAAGGGTAGAGAAAGCATACTCCCAGAATATCACTGTTTGGAGAGTTCTTTTAATGTTGCAGGAGTGTTGATCAGAAAAATAAAGTTGACCGTTTTCAGGTGCATACATCATCATTTAATGATGACAGTTTTGGAGTTATTATGATGTAGATGCCTCTATTAGAAAATGAAAACAAATTTTAAAATCTCCCAATTTGTGTTCTTCAGTTATCCTTATGGTTATATTAATAACATCAATCAAATGAAAGGAGGCAGCTCCTTGTAATGTCCTACTCCTGCTGAATTCAGAATGAATGCTTATTAGGGGGTCTTAAAATATAATGAAATGACAGTAAAAAAGATGTTTTCCTCTCCCGTTGAAGTCGAAGGGAAATGGGGAAACTGGCCCCATAGTGAAGCTTACTGAAGTGGGGCCAGTATGACTCCAGCAGTATGCATGTGGGTGAGCCTACCCACAGCTCATTAAGGGATCAGGGCTGGGCTTAGGAAACTAAATCCTTATCTTAGCAGTGTTATGTGTGGTACTTTAAAACAGGAGAACTTTGTTTCTTGACTGATAAAACAAAGCTCGGATCCAGCTACCTAGGGTTTGATTCTGCATTTCTTGCACATCAAGGAATTTAGCTTTACAGGGAATTTTAAGCTTTGAAAGAAATCCAGGATTAAGCTCCTGAATGATTAAAATTTAAGTGCTGTCAGATTTTTACATATAAAGTAAAAATAAAATAAAAATTAACATTTAAAAAAATAATACCCACAGTCTCCAGGACCTGAGGCAAACTTAGTGCATTGTAATGGAAATTTCAGTCCCATGTGCCACAGGAACTGCAGCACAGCAACTTTTTTAAATAGCCATAATGACGCCGTTGCTGATGTGAAGGGAAAACAACACAAACCCTTTCTTTCCTTAACAAATTTAGTAAAGTTCAAGGATGTGTAGTAGAGTAATATCATCTTAATTTCAAATGTGTTTGAAGATTGTTGATGGCTACATGAAAAGAAAGAAGTGTTTGCTTTAGAATCTGAGTGTGGAACATTCTGACAGTGGACTTAATTTTGGTCAAACAAAAGAAATCACAAATCCTGTGGAAGGAATTCTTTGTTTTCAAAATCTTCATATCCTCAGAAATAACTACGAATAGGATTAACACTCTGATTTCCAGTACATAAAAGATTTTAGTGTCAAATGTAGACAATTTATTGCATGTAGTAAAATGGGTATTTCTGGATCTTAAATCTTTACTTTTGGGTCATTAATAGAATGGAAAAGGATGATGTTTCCCTTATAAAAACATCTGATGATTTGGTTTCATTATCTATATAATCACATGCGGCGTATTATTACAAGGCCTAGTTTTACGTAATTATTCATCTCTCCCCCCAAAAATATAATTTACAGGAGCAAATTTTATTTTTTTACTTAATACATAAGAAAGTTTGAAGCTCGGTGATTTTCTTTTCTAATTGCTGAGGTAATTCTGAGCGGTGATCCCAAGTGTAGATAAATTCAATAGAAAACTTTTTAAAAATCAGTTTTCATTGTAATATTCTTTCACATTAAAGCTGTCATGAATGAGGTAACTGTTTTGATTTGGTGTCAATATACTAAAAACAAAATCAAGCTTCTAAAATGACGCAAAAGGTAGAAAGCGATGACATAGATGTGATACTTTTCTAATTTAGCCTTTTTATTTTGGTAGTAGAAAAATACCTATATTAGTGCATTAAGGAAGTCCAAACTAGAAGCCTGAGAAAGCAGTTAAATCATTTAAGGTTCACAGTAGAAAGCAAAACCTTTTGGAATAATAATGATTAACTTGCAGTATTTATGATGTTGAGAAGTCCTTTTTGTAGGTTACAGAACAAACCAAGTCTTAAGTTGCCTCTTCTGATTTTGATGGTAACAAAAGCAACCATTTCAGGAATATAGTGGTGTTAGAGCAATCAAAGAGACTGCTTTCTTACCATAATGTTAGCATCATCTCAGCATGTGGTGCCAGGAAGGTTCTCTTTCTGCAGCATACCACTAATCCCGCATTGTCTTTATTATCTTTATTTTCTGATGCTTGTCCATGCTGATCATTCAGACTGCAAAGATTAAAGATGGCATGTTGAGGTCTTCAAATACTGATAAATTATATTAATATTAGGATACTCTATAAACTCTTAAGCATCCTGTGTATTCCAGGTTGCAGTCACACCACAATATATGTTACTATACAGATGTATCCTAATATGAAATAAAAATTCTACTCTTCTATCACATAGGACATGGCAATGATTTATTGCTCCACAGTAACAAGAACATTTCATTTCTGGAATGCATGTTTATGGATATCTTTTAATAAAAGCTGATTGTACAAGTGCCCACCCCCCTTTTTGGCTGTAACAAAAACATGCATAAAGTACGTATGTCTGTATTTCTCAGAGCCTGTAAAAATGAATTGCAGATATAAACCAGAGTAGTTGATTGGCATAAGCTGTTACTGGGATGTAGACTTGTGATTTGTGCTCTAAATTAATTCTAGGCAAGAGACAAGATAAACTCTGACCATGGTGACTCTTTGTTAATGCAAAAGCACCACAATATGGAATGTTGTTTGTCGTCCACAATATCACACCCTATAGATCTGGCTGTGAAAAATATCTGTTATGAAATGTAGCATATAACCTGTAAGTAATAGCAACTAAGTAGTTGGAAGTGAATGTCTTCCCAGAAACTGAATATGAAAAACACTGTGAGTCCTATTACATCATCTTTACATTGAATGCTTTCTCATGTGAGTATTTCTGTTGAAGTCATTTCACATACCTCCCAAAATGACTCTTTCAAAATAATTACAAAATCATTTTCTACAGTGAATAAATGTGTAAAGACTCACCAGTGATTTTAAGGGTTGAAAAAAGGACCTTTTGTGTTAGATAATTTCATTGCTTCGCGCTCACAAGTGATTAACTCCCCAATGAGATCTGATTGCTTTTTGTATTCAGACCAAAGAAGAAATGTAAAATGAGCAAAATATTGTATTTTGAGTGCTGACTATGGGGCAAGCTTAACATGTGCTTTTTGGGACATTGCAGTGATTTGTTACTAGCCATATTTGCTGCACATGTGTGACACGATAGCCTGCCAAAATGCACACAACAGTTACATGACGGGTCACTGAAAAAATAGATTTCAAACAGAGTATCTAAATATTTAATTCACATACAGATATGGGACTTCATCTACGACACTGTGGTCTATTAAGGAAATCATAATATACGTTTTATTATAAACACACGCTGCCTAGAGTCTTAGTTCCTTCTTCCCTTCATGTAAATGAGACCAAATCTAGGACCTGATTATTATAAGATTAGTGTTTAGAACTGAGTACAGTTAACTGGGTTAAAGGTAGGTGGAATGACAATGGAAGGAAAGCAAAATCTGCTCAGATAGAAAGAAGATGTATATTTATCCTACAGCAGGACGAGTGAATAGCCATATAATGGCCATCCTCTTGCCCTCTCCTCCCAGTGCTTCCTATTTTTTGCTGTGCAGAAGGAAAACAGAAACATTTCCAAGTACGCCTCTGGGTCTGCCCTCCATGTGTGACCCTGATCAAATCCCACCTCTACCCTTGTGCAGTGGAACAAGACTGCTCTGTGGCCTCAGGACCTTCTGTTGCATGGAAACAGGGCAGGATTAATATCTGACTGTATGTTGTGTATCTGATCAAAGTGTCACAGCTGAAAGAAGTTCTTAGTAAGCATACCGTATTAATAATAAGGCAAACTGTTCAGAGAAGACATTGTGCCAGATCTGCCTAATAAATAACTGGTTTTGCAAATCGTCTGCAAAACCAACAGGACACCACAGGGTACAGCAGGTCCTTATGGACCATGTTTCTTTGGCTATTAGGTCACTCCTTCCAATGGCCATCTCGAATGAAACAAACGACCTAATCCTTTCTCTAAATGGAATGAGTGCAGTTGTTTTCAGGAGCAATGGTTAGTGCATTACTCTAATAATTTGCATGCAAATCAATGCCTTCAGTGAAGTTTTTTTTGGTGAAACTGTATGGTTGTTTGTGGCTAGTCTTTGGGAATATGCAGAGAGAGACCTTGAATTTGTCACCTGTACTCTTTGCACTAGAATTGCAAGAAATTCAGCTAAATTATCTCATGCACACGTGTGCCCAGGCAGCTCAGCATTTCTTCCTTTTGCTCTGTCACAAGGCACAGGTTTGCCTTAACTTTTGCAGGGTTGAGCAGAGACCATCATTAGCTAGGCAGACGTCAATTCTGTGTCATGATGTCTACCTTCTACTGTAATCCGTATTTCATTTTCAAAATAAATAGGAGGAGCTCCTCTGCTCCTGCTCTGTAAGGGGTAAGGTGGCTGCTGCATCATGTTCCTTCTGCTCTCTTCATTTGCTGTCGTATGCTGTTAAACTTTAACATGCAAACAAGATCTAAACGGCAAAGTGTACAACTTTTCGCTTGGGTACCAATACTGACTAGTGGCTTCAGTTCATGCCAGAGATGGCCCTGATATACCTGTCTTTAATTTTATTTCATGTTCTCTCCAGCAAGAACTGCAACTTCAACCCTTCCCTAGGAGCCCCAGCTCCATATCTCCAATGATGACCACGCAGCTCCTCTGGCATCATGACCCCCTGAACTCCCACATAACCCAAACTGAAACTCTTTGTGTCATCTCTGTGTACAGCAGCTACTACTAGAGATCATGGGTAAAACCTGCAAGCTGTCTAAGCACAGTATGCCCCATATACAGTAGACTTAAAAACTGAATTTCCTTCTAAATTGGAATTTCTATGTTTTTTATTCTTTAAGACTATAAATATATACTCTAACACAGTTTTTGGAGGGAAAAAAGAAGCTTTATTGGAATTTACAGAACAAGACGTAGTATTTCTCAGGACATAATATTCCTGAATATTGATTCTTAAGTGAATGTATCAAACATGGAATTAATTGGATAAGGTTGGATGAAAAACCTGAATGACAGGGATTTATTTTTGATTTACAAGATATCAGGCATCTGCATTCAGTCATACATTTTCAAGTACAGTTTGAAGTTAAAATGAAAGTATTTAAAGTGTGATTGGGTGTAGGGAAGAAAAAGGCTACTAGGTTTGTTGTAATAATTGTGTATTAGATACATATGTTAATAGCAAGACTGTTGACACTGGACAGATTGAAATTACTACTTGTCTATTAGACCAAGGCCAGAAGTTGTTGCCTCAAACCATAACTTTTGATTCACTAGTTAATTTGTCTAATGCCCCTGTATTGTTCTATGGTGTGCCAGAATGGATGCACTCACATCTTACCTGTGTTCTAGCATTCAGTCCTCAGAATATCTTTGAAAATATTTCCAAATTGCTGTTTTTAGTAATGAAGAAATAAAGTTAGCAGAACGAACCTTCAGGAAACTCCATTGTTAGGGAATATTTTGTTAGGACTACTTAATCGTAGTTGGAATTGTCTATGTGTACCAAAAGCGATTATATTTGATACAAATATTTTATCTGCTATATTGATATGCAGAGTTCATTGATAACCAGACACTCCTAATACATGTAAAACCAAAATTTTTGGCTACTGAGAAATATAAATATATCTTCGAATGGACTTCCTGGATAATAGTTAAGGAATTTCACTTTTATGTGTGGTTCACATCAAAGGGAGAAAAGTGCATTTAGAATAATTTGGCTATTTCAGTGTTGTCAATGACTTTTACTGTTTAGAAGATAAACAGTAAATTTAATTTGCATAATTAAGTTAATCTTTTTAGATTTTAATGTAGTGTATCATGAGTTCCCAGGCTTGTAAATGAGGTTTTACTAGTAAAACTCTTATTGCTAGGACATTTCCCCCTAGCACCAGCATTGACTGCAAACCTCACAGGTTCCTTTGTCTCAAGGCCAGGGGAATTTTACTGTTTTTCTTCTCTTGAGGGTTGCTTAAAAAATTGTAATAAAAAATACAACTTCTGTGTAACGGTTGAAAGTCTATCACTTTGCAGAAAAATAGATTGCACTTCTAAGGACCTTCAGCCATAAGGACTCTGTTGTAAAGATGCTGCCTTTAAAATGCAACTTTTTTGTTGGATGAACAGCCTAATGTTCCATGCATTGTACTAGTAGTAGCATTTTATGCAACATTGAAAGACTCAATTAATTTGCATAATTCCATGAGTATTACCATGACTTTAAGGTAGGTTAGCTTGATCAGGAGTCTTGCCTGCTCAATATATATGTTTGCCATTTTGACAAATTAATCATTTCTGAAAACAATTAATTATACTTATGACAAACTGAACCTTATACCCATGGGTCTTAAATTTTTATAGCAGAAATCTAATATTAATGTGTATAAGATCAGTGATTTAGTGAGTACCTTAACAGTCAACAATGCCTAAGGCTGAACAAAATTAATATTTTGTTTCCCATCTGGAGACTTCAGTAAAATTAATGAGGAAGGGTGCCTTTTGTAATACATAATAGAAATAAATTTACAATATTTAACCCAGGAATTCTACTGACATCAGCAGTTAGATATTTGGTCTGTTTCCCAGGCCAGTAAGTGAGCCATGCTGCTTGCTTCATTACTGTAAATATCAACATGGGTAATCCTGGTTGTATAGAAGACTTACATCTTTTACTGGCAAAGGTAGACAACTGGTTTCATTTTCTTGTATGATGAAATTCCTAATCTTAGAATAAAATTTTTGTTTCTAATGAAGTTCTGTTTTGATGCATAAAATCTTCAGTCTTTTTACGAGTGAGAAAAATGTGATGATATCTACAACTTAAGCGCTTGAGACAGCAAAAAAAAAAAGCCCTGCTGAGGAAACTTAGTGCTGGGCAATCAAGGTTCAGAATTACGTATATAAAAAGTAGCTGTGATGGTGTAAGTTACAAGCTGAAGATCTGTATAGATCTGGAAAATGACCCACTGTACTGCAACAGAAACTGTGGAATTTGAAGTTTATGATTTCGACTATTCATAAGCATCTACATGCAGCAGTGATTCTTGATACGTATGTATATATTTCTGATAGTAATCTGGCAGCATCACTTTGACCTAGGTGCATGCAACACTAAAATGAACCAGTTCAGTAGGAGTGCTTTCATTTGCCCCTTTCTGTGCTGTTTATTTTGGGGTTATTATAGTTATATTTTTAATAACTTCAGTTTTTTCACAAACAGTTATTCCTAAAGTCAGTGGCAAACATCCCGCTGACTTCCCTGGTACAAGATCATACCCCTTTATTTGAACATCTGTTAAAGGTCTGAACTGTGTGGTTTTCCTCCCCCTCTAATATTTCTTAACTAAAATATCATCTGACAATTCCTGTGAATTTTTTGTAATAAACTCCATCTGAAACACATTGCAAGCCAGGTTTTAGTTACTAAAAATACTTACGCAATAAATAGCTGATCTGCAAAATAAAAGGGAGATACAGTGTTACATGTGATGTGTGTACATATATATA
>PPHD01020761.1:0-13518 GCA_002909625.1 Bambusicola thoracicus | reverse complement strand
CATTAATGAATGATAAATTAACAAATAAAAGTTTGACGTCAACAAATGCAAAGTCATGCTGATAGGGCAGAAAAAGGAAAAAGAATAAAAAAGAAACATCCACACCCTGACAATGTCCGTACAGTAATGGATATTACATTAGCTGCTACCGCTCAGGAAAGACACTCTGCAATCACTGTGGATAGGGCTACAAGTACTTAACTCAGGAACCAGCAGCTCTTAGAAATAAAAGCTGGACATACGGAACTATTAGAAAAGAAATTGAGAAAAAACAATAACCCCCTTCTCCCCATCCCTCTTGTCATAGACATGATGTTCTCCAAGTGATGTTGAACTAGTGAATTAAATGTCTTATGCATGCTGATGGGATGAGACTGGACTTCTTTTTCTCTGTAAGCAATGTACTGTGCCCTTTGCAGCACTGCAGGCAAGGCTGCTAGATGTGGCTTGGGAAAACAGAGTAGAACTAGGAAGGTTCACGGGAGATCAACAGGATTGATCAAAGCTACGGAAAGCCTTCAAATCAAGAAGTATATCATATGGTCTGGGACTGTTCAGCTGGAAAAGAGACCACTGGGACAGCAGATGAGAGAGGTAGGTGAAGCCAGGAATGGCCTGGAGAACATGATAAAAATGTGTCTCAGAGCAAGAACTGGGGAGCATTTATGAAAGATTAAGTGTCAGATTCAAAGCAAAACACACCCAACACAAAACCACTTTTGACTCTTACTGCCACAGGATGTGGTGGAGGCCAAAAGTAGAAATGGGTTCAAAAATCAATTAGAAAATTCTTGAAAGGAAAGTCCATCAAAGGCTCCTAGACTGCAGAGATGAAGATACAGCCCTGGCTCAGGAAGTCCCTAAACTTCAGATTGCCAGAAACTGGGAGGATGAAGTGGAGGAAATACCACTGTAGTTGCCCTGCTCTTGTACTCCTTTGCTGAGCATCCGCTGGTGGCTGGCCAGAGGCAGGATATGGTCTGGGTGACCCTCGGTCTGACTCAGCACTGCTGCTCCTGTAGCCTGGCTCTCTTCCAGCTGGGCTAATTCACATGATGGCTGCTCAGAGGATGTATTTCTCCATGGCTGGCTGTTCAGGTTGTCCAGGAGGAAGGACTGCCTTTAGCAGTGAGGGAAGAGCCAGGTGACCTGACAGCAGCCTTTCAGTATCTAAAAGGGAGCTACAGGAAAGAAGGGGACAGATTCCTTAGCAGGGTCAGTGGTGAAAGAACAAGGGGAAATGGCTTCAGGCTTAAAGAGGGTAGATTTAGGTTGGATATAAGGAAAGTCTTTTACAGTGAGGGTGGTGAGGCGCTGGGACAGGTTGCACAGAGAGGTGGTGGGTGCCCTGTCACTGGAGACCATCAAGGTCAGGCTGGATGGGGCTCTGAGCACCTGATGGAGCTTGTGGGTGTCCCTGTTCACTGCAGGGGGGTTGGACTGTATGGCCTTTAGGGGTCCCATCCAACTCAAACAATTCTTTGATTCTGTAATTCAAAGTGTGTAAGGTTTTGGACACAATAACCAGAGCTGCAGAACTTGGTACTGTGAGATCCTGACATATAACTGCAAGAAAGAAAGAAGAAATTGGGCCTTGGATCTGCCACCACCAAACCAGCACCAACTACCACATTGCTCTGGCAGGACCCCACTAGGGTATAGAAAATAGCACACCATGTATTCTACAACAGGCCCCATCTCCAAGTTGTGGAGCACAGCATGGGAACACAGCTCGTAAGGGGTTTTGGTACTGTGCCATACCCAATACTTTCTTCCAACTTTGACTTCCACCAGGGTGTAGCAGCTCTGTGCTTTGCACAGCAGCCCTTCACCAACGAGGGGGTGAGCGTTGCTCCGGGCTCCTGCCAGCCCCTGCTCCCAGGCTTCCCATGGCAGATGCACAGAGCTGCAGGAGGTTCAGATAAGGCCTCGCTCCAAAAACACCAACAAAACAACAAACCACAGGAGCACCCAGGTAATGAGCAGCACCTGTGCACCTCTGGGCACACGCTGCTTCCCAGCGGAGCCCATGGAGCTGCTCCACGTGCTGAAAATTACGCCTGCACTTCAGGATTGCACTTTACAGGGGCATAAAACTGAGCAGAAAAGCCCTCCTTTGCCTCACTTTGAAAAGCTGGAGTATTTGTGAATGTCTTGCTGCAGATAAGCACTTTAAGCACATTGTAGCACCGTGGCTGTTTTTGAATTACCGAAATCCCAACACTACACGCTTTGTCTGTGATAAGCCTAATCTCCTCTTCTCAGCATTATCATGCTAGAAATCATGCTGGAGGCCTTTGTAATCTGACTTCATCTTGCATTAACCATAATTGTGAGAACTTGCTTTCTGCATGCGTGTTTGGGCAGAGATTGTTTGCCAGTGACTTATACAATTATTTTACTCCCAGAAGTATGGCAGAATTAACTTTTTTTGGCTTGATTTATAAAATTAAATATATATATGTATTATCCCAAGGGAAAAAAAAAAAAAGGAAAAGCAGCAGAAGAGAAAATCTGTGTTGTATACAGCATTTATGAAGTCAGAGGTACAGAGAAGCCAGGCTTGGGTGCGCTTTACTTCTCTGAATGCTGCTGTGATGGATGAAGTCCTAAAACAACAGCGCTTGATGGGGGCAATGTGTTACGGTTAGGACTGCAGATGTACCTTCATTGTTGCTACTCTAATTAATGCAGATGCAGCATTGGGTTTGGACCTCCATTTCCCCCCTTCCATTCTTAGGAAAATTCACATTTTCTGTTCACTCATTTCTTTTCCCCTTTCTTTACAGACTCTCGGGAGTTTTCCTTTCCTGTAGGGGCTGATCCTATTCCTGCTAACCAACAAGAGACCTGCTAAGCAACAGGACATGTGGGATGGGACAGGAGTGGGGATGGCAGCTCCAGAGGAAGCTCTGGCTGCAGTGCGAGGACGGAACAGAGGCCAGCAGCTCTCCGGAGTCAATCGGGTGCTACAGAGTTCAAAGAGCAGAGCCAATGTTTGCAGATGCAAAGCAGACCTGATGCTGATCCCAACCCTTCTAGATGGTCTGATATGAAAAAGAAAATGATTTTGTAGTCTTTCAATTAAACACCTTATCAATGATCTCAAAGCATCTGCAGCGACTGAGTGCTAAAGAGGAAAAATTCACTCTGCATGAGGGAGGTTTGTGAAGAGGAACACCTAAAAACATGAAACCAAACATTTTATTATGGCTAATGAAACAAAGGTATTTGATTAATTACTGACATTGCAGCTGAAGGAATACATTTTTAAAAGTGATTATTATAACTAGAGATGTCGAGGGTGATAACGTGCACTAAACAACACACAGTAGGGCTGTAGAAGATTTATGAGGTTCCCCTGCACTTTGGCTGTAACAGGGTAAGCTGAGTCTCAGGAGTTCACAGGAAGAGAACTGTAGAGCTGTGAGTCTCTGTGAAAGGAGTCTTCCATGCTCCAGTTTCCCATCCAGGGCATCTCCAAAGGCTGAGGGTGGTCACTTGCGTTATAGATACGAGTGTTGGTAAATGTTGACATCTTACACATTACCAGGTGCTACACCTGGATCAGATAGTCACCTATGGCCAGCACAGCAGTCTGAGAATTACCACTACCTGCCGTCCTGCTCTTATTCTTCTCCTCAGCCACCAGCCTGGAGAGCACCAACATATAGCCCAAACTCAGCTTACAAGCCACGTGTGTAATCTGCACACTAATTTTCTCTCATCACTCTGCTTGTGCTCTGGCTCCGAGCTCCTGTTCGCAGTCAGAATTAGCCATGCATATTTAGACAATGACAGTGAAGTGGGGAGTGCTCAGGACAGGCCGGAAGCCAAGGGTTTAACATTGCCACCTGCATCCGAATTGAGGATGGCCCCTAGAAACACCGCTGCTCTCTGCACTCTGCATGGAAGTGTGGCCTCATTGATTACAGGCAGAGCTACAAACAGAGCAATTCTGACACAACAAACAAATGGTGATCGTGGAAAGAAAATCAAATTATGTATATGAATATGTATACGGATATATAGAAAGAGATATAAAAAGGCAAGTAGCAACAGTGAGCACTGGGGGTTTGTCTCAGGGCTAAAAAATAACCCAGTGTTGGTAGGCGCTCTTGGACAACTGCAATGCAAAGACTTGGAACCAGGTTCTTTGGCAGAATAAGCAAGCAATGAAGTAAATTGCACTGGTCTGATTTATAGCAGCAGAGACTCTCTGCCATTAAAAGCTTAGATCCCTTCAGAAGAGCAAGGGGTATCTTTTATGAGTTGCTGCATGACAGCAATTCCTTGCGTGCTGAAGAAATAGCTCAATGACTTCACTGGCAAACGTGCCTGTAAGGATGTTTCACAAGGTGAAAAAATAACAATATCCTTAAGCTACCTGCAGCAATTGCTAATTTCCAGCTACCTTCTTTTTAATCAGTGAGACTGGCGTATGTTGACATTCCTTTATCACTGCTGTTAATCAGATCTGACTATCTGTTTAACTACCACCTTCATATGCCTCGTGGCATTTCTTTTTTTGTGCATTTGTATGACAGCTCCATAACCTTAACTGCATGGCCCTACGCTAATGACACAATGTAATGTGATAGGTTCAGATAAAGATGCTTATAAATATGCTTGCAGATGCCCGTAACATAATGGCATGTGTTGAACATTATGGGTCCTGCCCTTGCCAGTAGAGGTCACTGCAGAATGGATGTGAGAACATTCACCTAGAAACCACCTCAGGTCTAGTCCACAACGTAGCTTTCTTTCTTCTCTTTCTCAGACACACACATGCAAACTCAAGCTTAGAGGTTCCTATTCTTTTCCTTTTTTAATTACTCTTTTTTATTTTTTAATTTAAACTTATAGAGATCTGTGTCCAAAGAGTGCCAGAGCCTACATGTAGCACAGCGGATGCTCATGGTGCTCAGGTAACCAGACACAACAACTCATCTCTAAGCCTCTTCTGCACAACAGGCTGCATGGTATTGGATCATATTGGTTTTAGGTGACTGGACCCACTGTAACCAGAAACAATACATTTTCTCACAATAGAAGTATACTTTAATACCATTGCTAACAGATCAGAGATCAGTTAATTTTGATAGCAGACCTATTGTGTAATTATAAAAAAAGGTATATTTTTAGTTATTATTGCTCTTCATCTCAGTTTTTGAGGCCCTATGTTGAATGCTGTAATCTCAATGAGATTCAATTCTGATTACCCAGCATGGAAACGTTTTTCTCATTGCTTTCTCTGGGGTATATAAACACAATGTGAATATGGACATATGGGTTTCCTGTGCACCCAGGATCATGAGAGGGTTATCAGAGTAGGAACTCCAGGGGATCAGCGTGGGAGATCACCTCTGCTAGAAATACAGTTGTGGATCATGATGATGATCTATCTGACCTGCTGTATAATCACAATACAAAACTCTCTCCAATGAGCTTTTCTCCATCTTCAGATCTTGCGGAGGAGCTTTTGGGAAGTCATCTACCCTTGACTCAAAGAGAAACAGAGAATCCAACTTTACTCCAGTAAGAAGTGGTTAATTGCCTATAATTTTTACCTTACTTCTGAGCTGGATGTGTCTAGCATCAACAAGCAACCACTGGATTTTATTACAGGTTTATTTTCTGCTTGAAACATCTGTTGCGCTTTCCCCGTGCTCATACTTGTAGACCACAATCAAGTCACCCCTTTGCCTCATTTCAAACTGACAAACTCCACCAACTTTTTAGCCTCCTACCATAAACTCTTCCAGATCTCAGATCGCTCATGTACCTTTCCAACCTGCCAGCACCTTTCTGAACCGCGGACATGAAATCAGGACAGAGCGTTCCTGTGGCAGCCCCACAATTTAGTGCACAAAAATCAAACCAGGTCACGGTTCCTCCTGTGCATGCTTGGGACATTCTGCACAGCAGCATGTTGTGGAGGGCTGACCTGACCTTTTCTGGTTATTTCCCATTGCCCCTGCATCTTTCCAGCCTCCCTGTGGAGCAGAGAATGGAGTCTTCCTCTTCTCAGAGGCATTTTTGACCGCCCAGCTCTGTACACCGGAATGAAAGGGAAGAAAATGGCTGCCCTGCTCCTTGGACCACTTGGCTGGGGACCAACCCCAGGTTTAAGTTAGAGCCTCCAGGGAGACTCCCCAGCTGCAACAGCACAAAAAGGATGGAGCTGGGAGCAAGGGTGGAGCCTGCATTCCTCAATCTAAAAGGAGACTTTTAGTCTCTTCCTCGCCTCCTTTTCTTTGAAATGTCTCTCAAGAGATGGTTAGAGAACAAAGGAAAGGAACGAATAAAACACATTATCAGCAGCTTGCATAAGTCTTGCAGGGAAAGGTGGAAGTTTTCACATTTTTTTTTTTCTCCCTTTCTTGTTCCTCCCTTCCCACAGTGACTCCCAGGGTTCTGGCTGCCTTGGTTCTCTCCCCTCGCAATCCTTTGCAGATCTGCCCTCAGAGTTGCATGAGATGCTGACTCCCTTCTCTGTGGGCCTTGCTGCTCAATGGTTGACATTTATTAGCATAATCCCCTTACAAATGCCTTGATGGCAGTGACACAAATGGTAGCAGTGGAGGGAAACGCTCAAGAATGGGAACAAAATGCAGCACAATGATAAAGGTTAAATAAAAAGCCTTAAATACTGTGAGGTTGTGCATGCCACTGACTCACTGTTAGGAAAAACTGGACAGACTTATGTTACAGCCTAGAACAACGACACTGCTAAAATAAGTATAATCCTCCTTTTCTGACTCTCAAAGCATACCTTTAAGAACAACATCATCCAGTGCTGCACCATACTTCTTTTTTTTTTTTTCACACAGGATTTTGACTGAAATGATTCCTTTCCAATCCACAGAGATTTACACACAGTTTCTCCAAGTGTAAGTCCATTAGTGTCATGCAGTGGAAACCAAGCCCTACATCTTGTCCTAATTGCTCACAGTTATTTGTATAGCCCAGAAAATCTTTTGCATGCATTCTTTTATTGGTTAATAAAGGTTTTGTTCATTTTCCAAGCAAGTCCTGCAGAAGACAAGCATTTGCTAGCCTGGAATATGTCAGCATAACTCCATGAACAATGTAAAGCCAAATCTAAATAACGCCATTTGTATTAATTTGTATGATCACTTAATGTAATCATGGGAAAGATGGATAGGGATGGATTGTCCGTGTTTTTTGTTACAGTCTAGGTTCAAAACAAACAAGAGGTGGTAGTTTTGCATGGAATAGATAGTAGATCTGTGGAATTGTTTGCCAAAGGATTTTGTGGGTGATAAAAGTTTATGAGGGTTCAAGCAACGACTGGACAAGTTCATAGTACAGAAATGCACTGAGGTTACTAAATGTATAGAAACCACACCTAGCTCAGGGAGTCCCTGAACTGAGAATAGCTGGATGCTGGAAGAGTATCAGGGGAAAATATCTTACAGGTTTGCCCATTCCTTACTCTTCCCAATGCATCTGCTAACGATTAATGTCCTGAGCTTGATGCCGGGCTGGATGGACCTTGGTCTGACCTGGTATGGTTACTTGTCTGTTCTTATGGTTGTGGTACAGATAGCTGTGAGCAGGTGGATATAGTTGTGCTTGTATTTCATGAAGAATTGAGCTCTTATAAAGAAAATAACCTAGATATTTGCATTTATTTCTGCCATTGCTGTGAGTTTTTGGCTTATTCATGCTTTCAAGAAGCACTGCTGCTTAGTGGAAATGTTACTTAAATTTTCTGTGGTTGAGCTGTGTCTTCTTTATTCTTTATTCTTAGTCTCAGAGGAAAATTAGGACAGGAAAAAAAAAAAAAAGTGGAGTACACGTGTTATTCTGACCCCAAACAAGTCCATGACAGCTTAATACACATAGACATTTCAACAGGCATGTTGGCTTTATAATCCATTTTTGGCGTCAGCCTAAGTGATGAAAGGTAGCCATGTGTCCAGATAACTCCATATGAATGATTTGAAAACCTGGTCATTTTTCCAATGCCACAGGCCCCTACCTGCCTTTTTAAAGACAGGCTTAAACCAAATGCTTGATGAATGCCAGCTCATTGCGGTATTATCAGCAATGTCATACAGATACCTGTGAACGCGTAGCCCAGCCCTGCAAGAAGCTTGTGCCAGGGAAGAAGATGAAAAACAGCCCCTGAAAGCTTGAATGCTCCAGATGGGCAGACTGTCCCCGGGGAAGAGCTCTCCTCTTGTTTCTATCAGCAAGCAGAGGGAAACAGTTAAAAGAGACAGGCCTTGTTTGCATTAATATTTAGAGTGTTTTGGCCAAAATGTAGCTAAATAATGAATCTGAAGGTACTAAACACTGTTGTGTGAAGCTGGAGCTCAGACCAAACAGAGAAAGAAGGGTGGAGGAAGGCATCTTGGGGAAGCAGAGACACTGCTTAGTCCCAGGTGCCATCACGGTCTCGCTGGAGGACCCTAGCTCTGAGATCACAACAAACTGGACAGATCCCATGGGGAAACACTGGTGCTGGTAAAGAGCTTTTGCTGAAGCAGCTAAGGACTGCAGCTGAGCTGAGAAGCTCTGATGAGAGCTCATCTAAACAGAAACTTTGTCTGGATTAACCAACGAAGCTTTGAAAGCAGCCCTGGAGGGCTGGGGATTGCCTGAACTTCCCTAACACCAGTCAAAAGAAGTGATGAAGGAGGGACAGGCACTGAATCAACATTGGTATATGGGATGTACAAACTACAGGTGGAGAATCGAGCTCAAAAACTACTGCCAGGATGCTGCTGGGAGTGGGAAATGGTGAATCTTACTTAGCAGATGCAGATTAGATCTAGATGCAGACACAGATATTGTTGGTTTATTAATGCACCTATTCTCAAACTGGGTGGCCTGTCCCCTGGGGGGGGGGCTGGAATAAAGAGGGTTGAATAGTTTACATTTGTGAGGTAGAGAGTGTGTCTGAAGCTGATCCCCCACCCCGCTTCCCTCCACGTGCCTGCTGCATCCCCAGGCTCATCCTCCAGGCCTCCCTGTCCAGCCGTGCTGGGCCAGGCCCCAGGCCTACCCTCACTTGGGTCTATACGCTATAGTGAAAATTTGGAGGAAAGGCAAAAAATCCCAGAGAGGTTTGCATCTGAACGATGCCCAAAGTGAGTAGCTTTTTTTTCTGGAGGAAAATCAGTGAGTACACATGGGCAAAAGATGAGTGTAGCTAAGACCCTCATCAAGGACCTGGAAGAACAGGATTTAATTCTCACCTATGTCGTGACACTCCTATGCCTCTGAACAACATTATTTCCCCACATTTCAGTTCCTTTCCTGAGTAATGGGGAGTTTCATCTTTGTTCTCTTATCCTTTACTGCTCCTATGCTTAAACTGCAAGTTGTTTAAGCAAGACCTGTTTGCCTATACCATGCTCATACAGTGTGTATGCCTTGGAAGTCAGAGTGGGAATTTAGGACTCCATTAAAATGACAAATCCCAACAGGAAACTTGCTCATCCTGCAGGCTGCATCTATCAGGCATCAGCATACGTGGTCAGTGCTTTGAGAGGTACTACTCTGATATTTCCTCGCGCCCTCTGTCTTTGATCCATGTGCTGTCAGACATACATGTCTACGGTGCGTGTCCCTCGTTGCTGGCTGCTGGCAAATAGTCAGCCACCAGCCACTCCTGACGTGTGCCAGACACGTAACTGGGACATGTGCTCCCCTCAACCCATCTGCACAACAGTCTACAGATGCCAGCTGCCTTGCTTGGAATAATGTTGAAGACAGAGAAAAAAGGGAAAAGGAGAAAACAGTATCTGAGAACCATATTCTCCAGACTTCTTTTAACTCATTTCCCTCTTGCCTGCATGCTATTGTCTTGCTGTTGACCAACTTCTTATCTCCTTTTCATATTTCCATTGATTAATTAGGCTATTGAATTAATAAGGTTAGTGTGTTTTTATTCCATGACAATAAAATATGACCTGTTCCTCAAATGTCTCCATATCGATCTTTCAACACATAGGACTTCTATTCAACACATCCCCTATTCCCATGATTAGTTAATTGGAATACACCAGTGAGAGTCCACAGTTCTGAGAAACTTCCAGTGTAATTCACCCTTGCTTCACAAAGAGGATTGGTACTGCTGTTTTCCTTGGGAATATTCCTGATTCACGAAAGAGTCAGATGCAAAAGAGCATTGGAGATAATAAGCCTAACCTTGCTCTCCTTTATACTCTGATTCTGACTTCACTGACTGTGACAAAGGTTGATTCTGGCCAGCAGCAGCTGCAAGGGAAGATGGGCAGACTGAAATGAAATACAACTGGCCTATAGGTGGTACACAAGAAAATGCCAGCATGCAGGTTCTAAGGCAAGCTGGTACAGCAAATCTGTGCCCAGGTCTGCTCAGTAAGTAACTGCTCAGCAGGATGAAAGCTATAAAAGGGGAAATGATGTCACCATGATTTTCATGCAAAATCATAAATATTTTCTGCCGGCATTTAAGAAAGAAAACTAACTTACTACATTTTTTATCCCCCTGGTGCAAGTCTCCACGCAAATCCTCTTATTTTGTAATAAATGGAGTTGGGTATGGTTTCATGCACAAAAGCACATGAACACAGCTATATCACCTGAATAAATTCCACTTCAATGCAACTGAACTGGTAATGCAAAACAAAGTGCATTGGACCAGTCAGGTGTAGGAAAAAAGAGCAAAGAGATCCTCACTGTGTGCAATTTTTCCTTTTGAAAACAAAATGAATGAAAGCAAGCAGAGGTTAATCATTCCATGCACCCTCAGCTGAAAGGTGGTATAGGTGAAGGCGAGAAATCCTTCTGGGAGCTTTGGGTTTTTTTTAGCACACAAATTTTTGTGGAATACTGAATTCAGTCAGCATCTCCCACATCCCAGATTATCGGGGAACCCTACAGACCCTCCCTGCATGTGTAATGAATAAATAAATATTGTGAACAGCAGAAGCCACATTTTTTCTGAGTGAAGTCTGTCTGCACAGACACACCATATGAATGAAACCATTTTCAATTCACAGCTCTTATTAATTTGGTGACAGAGGGGGAGAACACAAGCCTGATGGGTACAATGAGCTAATTGGATAAAAGGCATGTGAAAACACTATACCTATAATGTACCTTGTTAGCATATGCAAATGAGATAATTATACAGGCTGATAACAGGCGGGCACAGTAATATGCAGTCCCTGTGAACTGTCCACAAATACTTCTGAGATCAAGAAATGAAAGTAAATTCTTTAAACATCCTAATTGGTTGCCAAAAGGAAATTCATTCCAGCTAGAACTTAATTCAGGGTAAAGCAATGTATCTCATTTGATCTCAATGAAGATCAAAAAAAGACAGCCATATCCAGACAATCTTGGATTAAGGCGCTTTGTTTGTATATATTTACTACATAAAGTTGTTATGCAAAAACAACCTAAATGAGATGAAGGCCCTCTGAAATCATCCATCCTATTTCTCATGTGTTATTAGTGAGCTCCAAGCTGTTCTGTTTGTGCAAAAGGAGGCTCCTAAAACCTTCCTAAAATCTGGGTTCACATACAAGTCAAACGGATAGTCAGATATTTCTCATTCCCTCAATTGCACTTGGTGATTTTACACTTCAGATGCTTTTTGTTTACACACATTTGGGCCAGACTCTCACCTCCCAAACTACTAATGTACCTCAGAGACATTTTCTAGGGAATTATTCAGGTAGACAACATTTTTTCTACTTGATTTGCTATGAAATGACAAGCACTGTTAAACCAAAGGTTAATCATTGATTAAGTTTAATGACACTAAAAGAAACAGGTCATGTGAGAAAGCAATTGCACTTTCATTTTTGCTGTCCCAGGTCATTTATAGCTTTTGATTCAAATTCCACCCCACACAAAGAGTTGCTAACAACATCCTACTTCAAATTCTAATGTACTACAACTGCAGAACAAGCATGTGAGCAGGCGGTAATCAGGCCATTTGTAAAGCAGACACAGATTCTTTCATTCATCCTGGCCATTAAACTGTTTGAAAAGATTATTTTATTGTTCTGCATTAAGAGGCAGTGCTTCTGACAACTTGTTTAACAGAGAAGTGCCCCATTCTATTTCTACACAGGACTGTTCTGCCGTTTTGTTGTATTTAAGAACCTCAAATCTATCACTGCTTGCAATTCTTCCTACTTTGGCATTTATGTTCTCTGCGACCAATAACTCCTACGCTCCAAAATCAATGAGGAGCTTAAAAGTCAACTGTAATTCTCTATGATTCTTTCAAGGATGGCTACATCAGCTGGAACTGCTTTTCCCAGTAAGAGAGGTCACATCTGGTCTCATCCTCCTTAGCACCATGGTTTCCATTTGGTTCCAGAACGTAGCTCTTTCTTTGCACCAGCATCAAGCTATTCGGAATCAAGCCTTCCACCTGCTGAGGGACAGTTAATGGGCACTGCTAATCCAATATGCATCTATGCTTTGGCCTACTAGTCAAAATAATTAGTCTGCTAACAAAGAGAGGAGCCTTTGAAAACTTAGATGAAGGCAGGAAATAAGCAATAGAAGTAAATCGTGAAGCTTACGAGGCAATATAAAGCCTCTGTAAGCTTTCTTTCCTCCCTTTTTATCCACATTATACGAAAAAGAAGAGTCTATGCACTAAGCTTTTGGGCACACATGTCACATATCTTATGCACAAAAGTAAAACAACTTAGTGAAAAAAGTAAAAAAAAACAAACCAAGTCACAAAAGTGACTTTGTTTAAAGAACAGATGTAAAGACAGAAATATTATCTTGTTTTGATGAAACCACTTCATAAATGTTAGTGTTTCTATTGCAAAGAGCACCTATATGCAACTAGACCATTGAGCAGATGCAAAGTTCCTGTGACAGGCTTGTCTCTGAAGCACAACAATGAATCTGATGAGAACAGGTTTTTGGAATAGATCTATTCCAGCATATCACCAAAGGTGGCATCAAAAAAATCTACTTCAGAATGGTAGTACAGCTGATTCAACAAAAGAAAGGCCTCAAGATAATAAGATATTTCTCAATTACTCTTTCTCAAAGAGTGCAGCAAGAATTATTCAAATGTATAAAACAAACAAAAAGCTCTAATTTGAGAATATTGACATTATTTTTTCCCCTCAAATCTAGTTCAGTATCATTAAGAAAATCTGCATTAGAAATTCTCGTTTTCAGTGCTACAGTGTTAGAGTATTCCCATAGTCTTTTTGAAGAGCCACTCCATATCTGTTTTCACCCTTTCAACCCAATTCTTTATTGTTAGTGCCAAGAAGTGGATCTGTCTTTGAAAACATACAAAGTAGGTGATTTTGCAATTGTGTAAAGCCATGTTTGGCTTTAGGTATTTCAGTTCATGGGAATAGCCTTTCCAAGAGTCTGGTCCAAAGCATAGTGAAATCAATGGAAAATCTCCAGGTGACTTCACTGGGCCTTGGATTCAGTCCAGACTCTGGAGCCTCAAAGTCTGGAAGTTTAAACTGGGCACAGAGTTAGTCTTAATTGTTCAGAAAC